>JAOTOL010000914.1:65000-166690 GCA_034440575.1 Imbricaverruca yamaguchii
CCTAATACTATTTAGCCCGCCCACCATCTTTGAGTCGGCGTTTCGCTGCCTGCTTTCTAGGATGAAGTTCAAAATGCTGTGCTTTCCGCATCTTTCGCAAGGATAACTAGCATCCCTGAAGAACGATAGGAAAGCCTCGTTTTCTAATATTCCCATGTTCATATTTCGAGAGAATAAGTTATTTTTACAAACATGTGTCTTGTAGGTACTTTCTTTGTATTACTGCATTGCTGTTAGCGGGTAGAAATGTGATATTGTTCAAGTTGCTTCTTTCTCGTCTCTCAATGTTTTTCTGCTATGGTTACCCTATGCTGCATGGTATGTGTTTGCATGTCGCTGGGTCTATGATAAACAGCATATATGAGCTATAGGGTGTGTGCGAGCTCGTGTATTTCTGAAGTGAAGAGACCGACAGGGCCCTGAAAAGAAAGATATTCGTAATGTTTAGTTGAAATACATATGTATTTAAACTTCGTGTGTCTCCCTGATAAAAGACGTCATATGACGCAGTGCTTCCAAAGATGGAAATAACTTCAGTTCTACCAGAAGTGTAGCTCAACTCAGCAAACAATTGTGTGTATGCATTTAAACCTCCTGATATACATCAAAATAGTTTAATTTTTACAGCAAATATCTTCCTACAGTGTTCTCACACTAGTATCAATTATGGAGAACCCAACAGAATGACTGCTTGAAACCACTCACCTCAAATATATATGTCGTTGGGGTCGGGGAGGACAGGGTATAAATAACTAAACCAGATAGTTTACGATGTGTATCAAGTATTTCTGTCATGCAATTCTAAACATGACATGTCTAATAGACATGTCATGTTTAGAATTGCATTGGGATTGCAATGCAATGCAATGGAATTGCATTGCATTGCATATAATTGCATTGTTTATAATTGCATTCGAATTGAGATTGGATAGACGCACGGCTGGTGGTCTGAGCCACCTTCGCCAGGCTGGGGGTGGTAGATACATACCCCCAGGTATCTCACGAACCAAGCAAGATGGAACGAATCTGAAAATGGTAACGGATAGTTCGAACAAATTTCAGTCGAAAGTATTTCGAAGTTTTTACACTAGGGATTGAACTTAACCTTCGCACAGCTGATGGATGTAGATACCTACCCCACCAAAGTTTTCTCGCGACAGCGGGAAAGCGGGCGCGCGGCAGGACGCTGAATTCTGGCATGCCTTACAATTAGCTATTTTTACATCTTCTAAAAAAATTGGGTCGGGTCATCGTAGGTCACCGAGTTATCGCGGGTCAGGCCAGGTACCCTAAAGAAGTATTTAAGCAGTTGCCACGCCTTCAATAATAAAGACATTACAATGAAACTTTCAGGGTTTAATTATCTTGACGGATCGACAAAAGTAAAATTTCAGAATTTTATATTTTTGATTTTTGATGACGTTCTAAAAAAATACTTTAAAAATGTCAAATTAAACTTGAAAATTTTAGATGTTTTAAATTTTGGAATTTTTACTTTCTAATTTTGAAATAGGTATACGAACCAAAAATATGACGTTCTAATTCAACTTAGTATTATACAAAAGTCCATAGTTTGTCCGCAGTGTTGATGTTAGTTTAGATAAAACTACAAAGTGCAAAAAGGACGTCATCAAAATATCAAAATTCGAAAACTCTGAAATGGTACGTTTTGTCGCTCAGTCAAGGTAAGTGAACCTTGAAAGTGTCATTGTAATATTTTTATTATTGAAGGCGTGGTGACTGCTGAAATATTGTTTGAGGTGACCGCTTGATCCGCGATACCTCGGTGACCTTTGATGACCAAACAATAATTTTTTTAGACCATGTAATAATAGCTAATGGTAAGGTATACCAAATTTCAGAGCACTGCCGCGCGCCATTTCCCCGGTATCGCGATAAAACCTTATGGGAGGGTAGGTATCTACCCCCCCCCGCCGTGCGAGGGTTAAGACTCATATAAGTAAGCCTGATGTATCAGGTAAGAAGGTGCTCTTCTGTTTGACTACAATTGGATATTGTCATTTGAACTAAGTTAACAAAATGTGTTCATCTTATTTTGGTCTTATCGCCAAATGTAAAATCCCTCTCATAAAAAAAAACGCCTGATCTTTATTTTGTATTGCCTACCCACGAACTTCTTGTAATTATATTTGAAAAGGAATGTACAAGAATTGTCAAAGGACTTCATCTGGCATTGCTCTGTCGTTCTACATTGAGCAACTTGTTCGAGTTAATTGGTGGTGGGTGTTTAACAATAATTATACATGTAGTTCGCACTTCTGAGAGGCGAACGTGCTTATATGATGCATGCTTTGGTTGTATCCTAACTTGTCTGGGTTTGCATTGCTTTGCTCATCAAATTGCATGGTACTCAGACCGCCATAATACAGAATAGATATAGCGTATGTCCAAAACCGCGAAGAACCACCACAAAGATCTGTAGCTACATTATGGTGGGAATAAACTCACCGCATTACGCAACTGGGCGTCGACCGTCTGCCCGGAGTTTCGGTGATCTGAGTCGGTATGCTGTGCCGCAGTGCACCGCGGATTTGTTGGTCAGAATACCAGCCAGGTGATTGCGGTGCGGTGCGGTGCCGGCCAAGTGGTATCGACGTTTCTTCGGCTCGAAACACATTGTTGGTATTCTGGTCCGCAAATGGCAAGGGCTGTGATACAAATATCACGCTCATTGCACTGCGAGTCTGAAGTATCAAAGTCGTACCTAGTCGGTAGGTATTCTGGCGGCGATTGTATTAGTCAAAGGGATTGTATTACCTGCGTCATAATCTATTTTGATAGTTCCATTACCTACAACTTCACGCTGACTTACGTCGTTGAACATAATCTAACGAAACAAGACCCATAACGTAGCCTTTCTTTCCACTAGGACGGAACCTTTCCTTCTAGATTCCGGGTCACGCCAACATCTTAGATAACAGAAACAGACCAACCTGCAAAGCAAGCAACAGCATGAATACTTACTCCAGTATGGAATATTTGGTGGATAATTGCAGAAACCTCCTGCAACGCCACAATCGTCAACATCATCAGAACACACGGATACAGCACAACTCAACACAACACAAATCCAACCACACCCACGACATCAAACCAATGGTTGGCACATTTAACACATCAAATCAATTTCACCGACAAAAGGAATACATCTTCACTAAACTTAGAGCTGGTGGCAATAAACTAACATAGCCTGAACTAGAGGATGGCCAATATACAAAACCTCACTGCGACACCTGCAATACCACATTAAGCATAAGCTACATCCTGCTAGATTGTTGTAGCTTTTTTCTTTTTCCTTTTTAATTCCCCTACCCATTAATAGGTAGGCAGGAGTGCCCTTCCATACCCGTGCGACCTAATTACGCTAAATTCCAAGAGTGAGAGGTAGGTCATGGTAAGCAAATCAAGGCAGGTCACACCATTCCCCGCTCCTGTTTCTTGCTGGACAGATCCCACCACCAGATATTAGTAAAAGATGTTCCTGAAGCCCTCTCAGACAATTAGCAATGCTAGTAACGTCTTCGAGGGCTCCACGAAACTAACTGCTATAGGTGTTAATGGGGAAATAATACAAAATCATAACCTTGCACATGCATTTCCTAAACTACTACAACACTAATGAGAAAGGACGACCAAGTATGAAGAGGAAGAAAGAAAAGAAAACATGATTCTTAAACGAAAATGTCCAAATGATACCAGATCACCATGCATAGCACATTACCATTACCAACATATTATTGAAAAAGTTAATATTTTCTAATAATGCATTGTCTGATGTGTTTCTTCAATATCATTTTACTCCTAGGTACATCATCAATCCTGTGGAAGTGGGAGCAGATTATTTTATTCCAGGCTTTTGGTGCAATAAAGGGTAATGAAAACATTCTATAATTGATATCAGAAAAGGGTATTTGAAAATGTTGTCTAACTCTGAGGCCACCTTGTTCATAAAGTTAAAATATATTAGAAAGAGGTGCTGGTAATGATTGATTTAGAAAACCCAGCATGATGTAAATACATTGCTCATCAACTATGTCCAGAAACTTTAGAACTCTATGTTTAATAAACAATTCATTTGTATGGGATAAATACGGTTTCTTATCAACAATCCTAATAACACGCTTCTGCAACTTAATAATTTTATCAAGCATAGAGTGATACGTACTTCCCCAGACAACAGCACAATAATTTAAATATGGCAATATTAGAGAATTATACAGAAGAAGCAATTCACAAGTTGATAAAAAGTACCTAGACTTGCCTATAATTCCAATATTCCTGCTAAGTTTTGAAGAGATGGCATTTATATGGCTTTTCCATGTCATGTCTTCATCAATAAATACACCTAAATATTTTATACAGCTATGCCTTCTAATATTGGAAGTATTTATTTTGACATGAAGGTCATCACATGGTTTCCTGGAAAAAATTTGATATCCAGTCTTCTCAGCATTAATAGATAATCTGTTGGTATGAAACCATGTGATTATTTTGGGTATTACCTCATTTACTTTACTTTGTAATTCAGAATGATCATTCGCTGTAATAGTTACGGCAGTGTCGTCTGCAAACAGGTAAAAGCTAGCCAAATTGGAAACATTGCAGAGATCGTTAATGTATATAGTAAATAGCAGAGGTCCAAGAATCGAACCTTGAGGAACACCTTCTGTGATATGTAATGGTTGGGAGATGATGTCATGTTTCTTGGTTCTTTGATATCTATTTTATAGGCATGAGGTTAACAGTTTATATATATATATATCCTCTAAAGCCAATAAAGTTCAATTTTTGTAACAAAATGCTGATGCTGACGGTGTCAAAAGCTTTTTTTTAATCAAGATACAAAGAACAAACTAATTTATTATTTACAAGGGATTTAGTTACTTCGTTATGCATCAGAGCAATTGACATGTACGCGCTGTGTTTTTTTCTGAAGCCAAATTGCAATGGGTGCATGATATTATTTTCATTTAGAAGTGATGATACCCAAAAGTGTATTAATCTTTCCAGTACTTTCGAAAATATTGGTAGCAAAGAGATTGGCCTGTCATTAGTAAATGTATTATTTTCCCCTGATTTATATACAGGAATTATAACTGCAGATTTTAATATATCAGGGAATATTGCAGTGTTCAGACAAAGATTAAAGAAATATGTTAGATGTTGCAAAATACTTCTATATGTTCCAATCAAAATTTTTGTACTAATTTTATCCATACCTCCACCAACAGGGTTTAAAGTCTTAATAATGTCTGCAATCTGAGCATCATTAACAGAAGGAATATTGTTAATGCTTGCATAATTAGGCTGTGTAAGATAATTTAATGGACTGATGTGTGTCGCAGGTATTTTTGTTTCCAACTCACTACCTATCGTTTAAAAAATGTATTAAATCTATCAGGTATTTGTTCATTTACACAGGTAGTCCCAGAGTTATCAGCAAAATACATGGGAGGAACTGTTTGCAATTCATTCTTGTTGATAATTTCATTCAAATACTTCCATGTTTTTTTGCCATCACCTTTGCTATCCTGAAATGCCCTCTTGTAATATAATCGTTTCGCATCCCTAAGCACATTGCAAAGCATGTTCCTATACATTTTGTATTTATTTTCATTCAGTAAAATTGTATTCCTAATATATTTTGCATACATTTTATTTCTTGTATTTATTGAACACAGAAGTGCAGGGGTTACCCATGGTTTAATTGGATTCTTTCTTCTACTGGGTGTAAAAGTTTTAGATAATTTTTTATACCTGTTTCATAAGCCTTAATTAGTTTGTTGCATGCTTGATTAGCATCAGTCTCATCTTGAAAGGCTTCCAAGGTACTAATGAGGTGATCATTTAATTCACTGATTTTATTGTTATCAAAGACTGTCACTGAATGTCTTGTTATAGTTGTGCTTTGGATTAATGACAGATTAAGAAAAACTGGAAAATGATCCGATAAATCATTAAGTAGAATTCCTGAATTGTTCACGACATTAACATCATTTATAAATATATTATCCAAAAGGGCATCAGAATTATTAGAAATCCGGGTCGCTTTCGAGATGGTTGGGAAAATCCATAGGAATTTAACATCTTCATAAAAATAAGTGTGGGTTTATCAGAGTGATATTTCAAAAGATTGTAGTTGAAGTCCCCTGCTATGACACATGTACACTTAGTGTTTTCCAATGAATCAAGTATTTTTTCCAAGTAGTCCATAAATAAAGTATGGCTCAGGTTTGGAGGTCTATATATTTCCCCCACTAGGAATCTCTTTGCTGGCACACCCAACTTCATTTTGATTTCCAGAAAACTTGTCTCAAAATGATCACTCTCCAGGTCTTTTCTTTCCCTAGCCTCATATCTATTACTTACATATATTGCTGTACCTCCACCTTCAGCTTCTTTTCTACTAGATGCAAAAAGATTATAATTTTTTAGACTAAAGTACTGGTCTAAATCCTTCTTCAACCATGTCTCTGACACACAAATAACTGACCAATCAACTTCAAAATTTGTTAGAAGATTAATAACATCATCAAATTTATTCTTGAGGGACCTTGCATTGATATGAAGTACTGAGAACCCCACATTCAAGTTAAGTGGTTGAGGTAATGAATAATATTTACACTGTGACAGTATATGTTCATGAGGAGGGTATTTATCACTCAAATAATTCCCTAGCAACTCCAATGTAGCTCCTTCAAGTTTAAGCCCACTCATTAATCAGGGAATGAGCCAACTGGAAATGGTGATTAGTTCTGGAAATGGAAAACTTGGAATAATAATTGTGCATGAACGATGAACTGGAACACAAAATGGACAATGAATGATTGGAAAGTAAAATGGAAAAAGGAACTTAGAGGTAAAGCTCACACCATTAAGAATCATAGTTAGACAAACAAATCTAGATAGTTTTATGCTCAAGTAAGATGATAGAGGAGCAAGGATTATATTGCAAGTGAAAAGAACACTTGCCAGGACCATGTGTGGGAAGTTGTCAACTATCTCTGCAGCAGTAAACTTCAGGAACACCAGTTGTCCACGACACCCCTCCCTCCCTAGGCAGCAATTACAATTTAATGACAATAACATCTCCAGGCAGATTAAAAGACAATAACATCTCAACATAATGGCAGATTAATACATGTTCAATGTTCAAAATAAAACAAAAAATATCAGATTGAAATGATTATAAGCAATTCAGCAAACTAGCTGCCTTCTGTTGTATTAACTTGCCAAGAACATCAACTGATGATGATCACATATTCAGAAAGAATAATCATTAACTAATTGCATTGCATGTTAGTCAAAGGTCATTGCAATATTGTTCATTCAAGCTGTGATTTTACAATAAACATTTACCTTCAGTTGATTTTATATGAAACTTTTATCATGTTAAGGTTCCAATTACTAGTCTTCCTGTTGATCAAGGGACCAGGGAGCAGCATTGCCACGGTTTTTTATGGTCAATCATCTTTTACAACATATGGTACAGATGGATAGTTGTAATACATGCATGCTATTGCAGTCTCATACAATCCCAGCCTCAAGTTATTTCAAGCTTGACATGATATGATCAAATTCATCAAGTTGATGATTGCTTTGAAATTAAATAGTGCACAAGTGTATAAGCCCCCAGTGTCCAGGTTAAAATATTAAAACTGGTGCTTTTCAGCAACCCACATACATGCATACGCACATTCACTCGACTTGTACCGAAGTTGGTCCAATAGCACAATGGCAGACCAATCCGGTACCAGCCTGGGTGCTTGATGCAAGTGAAATGTCACATTGATCACCCAGAAGTATCAAGTCAAGCAAGCATTAAAAACTTGTACCAGTGAGGAAGTAAAACATCACTGTTGGCATTTGGGTAGTAGTGTATGCCTGCATTCACACCAATTGAAGGTGCAGCATTCACAGCATGCTCCTCTGCCTCTCCAAAATGTCATGAAAGCATACTGACCAACACTCCAACCTTGAACAACCCGCTCTACCTGACCCTGACACAGGGAAGCTTAGTATCAGTGCATTACATCTGATTAAAATTAGCTTAATATGTAATATGTGCGCAGAAACTGTATCATCCTTGAACGGACATTTTGAATCAAGAGATAATATTCATTTCTTGAATATTAATTTTGATTTATGGTTCGTTTCATCTTGGATGAATAATTAGTATTTATTTTGTGCAAAAGGACGGTAAGGCATGTAATCTTATATTGTGCAAGTTCCTGGCATTCTATTTATTGTACATTTACTACCTTCCTGAATTTAAAAGCTGATGCATAGCTGCCCCAGGGAGGGAGGGGAAGCTGCTGACATCCGATGCCAATTGGTACTAGTCAGCTGTGTTATGATTGCTTTGATTGCTAAAAGGGATAATTAGAAGCAACGGTTGATTGTACCAATGTAAATGTTATTTTTAAGTGTAACTGCTGCTTAGTTATCTGTTCAAATAATGCAGTAGATACTCTGATATAATTATTTTTGTTTCTGTAGCTAGGTGTTCACCTAGGAAGGCCTGAAATGAGCAGTGAGGTTGGTATCTGGGTAGTTAGTTAACCTGCACTACCCAGAGGGTAGGACTTGGGTCTGATGCCTGGTAAGTTGGTATTGAGCCAGGTACCAGGTATATAGGTAAATAGATACTAGAACTTTGACACAATGTTTACACAGTGCATATTGAAGTAAAAAATATGCACATGCCCACATAGTAAGTGTACCTACCTACCAGGCGCACCCACCCAGGCGTACCCATATGCATAGATATGCTGAATCTGCACTCCACTGCACACAAACATATACACATATATATAAATATATACACATATACTCATACATACATATATAATAGAATACAGAGTCAGGAATCAAATGCCAAATCCAATATCCACGTCCAACATAGGCAGATAAGATGTCAACCACTATAAAGTTTGTCTAAATTTCAGTTTCTGCTCAAAAATCATTTTCAACATTGTTGTCCTAACTGCTACTTATTCTTATTTTTTGTTCCTGGATTTTCCTCTCTGGCTAGGAATTATCCTGGAGGATTGATTTTCAGTTGAGGCAGGTGAGTCTGAGTCATCACTGATGTCAGTTGGATGACAAGAGAGAGCAGGGCTCTTATTTTTATTGGAAACTCCCTTCGATGATTTTTTGCTTGTTTTTCTGTTGTTTCTAGATGTATCATGCATCTGTCTTTCACGGGCTTCCTGATCAGTAACCACTACCTCTCCTGTGGCTGTCACAACATTTTGTTCCTCCCTTGTTTCTTTGGTGTCAGTTGACTCAATTGCAACATTTCTAACATTCATCTGAATTGCCTGGGTCTCATGATTCACCTTAGGTGTCACCTCTGTTGATGTGGATGTTAATTTCTCTGTCTCAGCAGAGGACTGCTTTTTTCCTTTTCTGATTGCCTCCTCATAAGTATTCGGCTGTAGCTGAAGTTTAGACAGAATGTCTTCCTCAGATGTGGCCTCCCAAATCAAGATGCTGGGCATGTCTTTGTTTTTTTTTACAAAGACATTTCCACCTTGGGTGAAGTAGGTGGCTAGCTTGCCCTCACGTCTCAGTTTTGCACACTTCGAATCAATTGCCATCTTGTCTTGGGTGAGAGATTCATGAATAAACAATCCCCTTTTTGAGAGATCTTTTGGTACCCTATTCCTGTAAATTGCCTCCCTTACTTCTTTGTTGTTAAATCTAACGATAATGCTATCTTTTTTTCCTAGCCAGTGAACAGTGTTTATGCACCAAGATGGAAACTGGATGCCGGTATGAAAGAAAATAAGGTGCATGACTTCCTCTCACAAATTTGTTCCAGGTCTGATGGACAATTTCCCCCTGAGGATGAGGCAATCTTGCCGGGTGTAGTTTTCAGCAGCTTCAGCTTGTTTTTTTTCTAACTTGACTATGCCTTCCAATTTATCAATTCTAGCCTGTTGCTTTTCCACCAACTGTTTGAGGAACTCAAAACTCCCCTGCTGAGACATCCTATGCAGGTTTAGTCACTTCCCACTGTAATAATGTTTGACGTAGAATCCGCTTTGCCCCTAAAGATTTACTAACAATTCATAGATTTCAATAGAATGCCTTGAAAAAGTAAATTACAATTGCCCACCACCAGCTACTACAGTACTAGATAAATACTACCGCACTACAGCAACAAGATATGGACAACTGAATTCACTAATGCATTCAGCAAGATACTCCCTGATGCACAGTCAGTCGGTTCTTTCCGCTCACGAGCACCGGCAACGTCCGCCCGCCGTGACAGTTCGGAGCCGACTCAAAGCTTTAACGCCCAAAGACAACCACTTAAGGCCTTCTGCCAAAATGAGGGCAACACTGTCACTTCCAACGATTCTGGGCGACAAGCACCCATAACTCCTTCGATAAATAAAAATTATATCGCATCCGATCCCAGTCGTATCCGATCCGAAATCTGTACGAATGTTCGGATGCCTGTTACGTTGCATTGGGGACTGCCCTTTATTGCATGAGTAAGGGGTCGTCATATCTTGTTGGTGGACCTCACCTAAAAGCTAACATGTTAGATAGTTAACTGAACTTAGAAGTGTATTCCAGATGCACGGATCAAACATGGGGACGTACCCCGGCTGATGGCTGGGAAGTTGACGCCCGAGCCACAATAACGTCATGAAACCCAAGATGGCGAATGTTAATAGTGAACAGAGGAGGGGTAGTTCTGGTAGGTCACAGGAGGGGAAGTGGCATGAGGTCAGGGGGTGGAGGATTTGGAGACGCGAACCTAAGGAAAGGGTCAGTGAGTGGCAGGTGGCAGGTGGTAGGAGCGGGAGGAAGTGTAGCCGACCGGCCCAGCGAGCAGGCATAGTAACAACAAATATGTTCCAGGCATTGGATGACTGCCCCCAGGATAGCAGTAGTGAGGAGTCAGTGCTTGTCATAGGAGACTCTCGTGTACGTCATTTAGAGCGGGTATTTTGTAAAGGTAGGAGGGACAGGAGGTGCATCACCAGGCCTGGTGCCAAGGTGAAGGACCTGGTACCTGCGGTGGCACAGGTCACCAGTGATCACCAGTTTAACGCAGTCATAGTGCATGTAGGGGTAAATAACATAGGTCATACTAGGAGCGAGGAGCTTCTGCGGGAGTACAGGGCCCTTCTGGCCACCCTGAAGGGTACCAATAGAGTGCTTGTAACAGGAATTTTACCTAGGGCTAGAGCCTCCCTGAGTGGAGCTCTAGGGCACTGGCAGCTAACACCAGGGTAGGAAAGCTCTGCCAGGAGCTAGGTTTTACATTTGTAAACGAGTGGAGCAGGTTTTATGCATCGTGGGACCTCTATCAGAGGGATGGCCTGCATTTTTCTGAGAAGGGGGTCCATGTGTTAGGCAAAGTATATGAGCATGTCCTTCAGGGAAACTAGGAAATGGGGTGGGGAGGGATGAAATTGCATTGCCAACTCAGGAATATTCCAATAGTGTCAGCCAAGGCAATAGAACCTCAAAGTCTGCAAATAGGGACAGCAGCAACTCAAGGGGACAGAGTTATAGTTCATCTAGTGATAAAAGAACTCCTCAATATGAAAAAGCCAAAGGTGGTTATGGAGCATTTGTTAAGTGTATGATGTTTAATGCTCAGAGTATCCGTTCCAAATTTGATGAGTTCAAGTGTTATGTTGCTGAGGAGGAACCGGATTTTGTTTGCATTACGGAGGCATGGGTCAGTGAAGGATATTTTGGAGATAACTTACAGGACTATGAGATCCAGGGATACAATATGTTTTCGTGCAATAGGGGTCCAGCAATGAAAGGGGGTGGTGTAATGCTCTATGTGAATAGCTTATTCAGTTCTCAAAAAGTAGCAGGTGGGGATAAAAATGTGTCTGTGGAGTCCATTTGGCTTGATGTCACTGTGGGAAAAGGCAACAGCAATACTCTTAGGATAGGAGCTTTCTACCGATCAGGAACCCTGCCACATTCTCAGCAACTGGAGCTTGACAAGGTGATTTGTGAGGAAATCAGTAGAAACTTTAAGAGGAAGTGCCTTATTCTCGGTGACTTTAATCTAAAAGGTTATGAAAATGCTGGTGTTGGCTCCCCATCATGCAAAATGTTCAGGAAATGCCTTGAAGAGGACCTGTTCTTACACCAGTTTGTATCGGAACCTACCAGGCATGGTTCATTCTTGGACCTTGTATTCTCGGATTTAAGTGACTTGGTTCAAGACTTGACTGTAGGCGAAACTCTGGGTAAAAGTGACCATAACATAGTTAGATTCAAGGCACATGTAGGGGAAATTATCAAGGATAATTTGGTAAAGGTTCCAAATTTCAACAGAGCAGACTTTAACGGCATGAGAGCGGCTTTAAGTGCCATCAGATGGGAAGAAGAATTCTCCAATTTAAATGCCTGTGAAATGTGGGAAAAGTTCAAATCTTACTTAAAGGAAACTCAGATTAGACATGTCCCCCAAAAGCAAAGACGCAAAAGAAGGGTAGGAAAGCCAGCATGGCTTACACCAGACGTGATAAAAGCAATTAGGGCTAAGAAAACTGCATTTAGAGTTTTTAAAGAAGCCTCAAATGTCATTAATCTAAAGGCGTATCAAAAAGCTAGAGACACTGTGAAGCAAAAAACCAGAGCAGCAAAGCGAGCAAAGGAACTGGATTTAGCTAGAAACTGTAATGGGGACAGTAAAAAGTTCTTTAGTTTCTACAAGCTGAGTAAAGTTTCTAGCACAATTGGTCCACTGGAAGTAAACGGGACTACATTGGGTGAGGATAGTGAGATGGTTGAGGAGCTGAGCAAGCAGTTCAAATCAGTGTTTACATTGGAAGATATGACCAATCTGCCGACCGTACACCATAGTTCAGTTACATGGGATCTGACAAATGATGTTGATTTCATTGGTAGTGATGTTGTTTACAATCATATCAGGAAAATAAAGCCAAATAAGGCCGCAGGACCTGATGATATTTATGCTAGGGTGTTGCGGGAAACTGAAAAGGAACTGGCATTTCCACTTAGTATAATATTTTGTAGATCAGTTTCACATAATGAAATTCCAACCGATTGGAAAAGGGCAAATGTAGTTCCTATTTTCAAGAAAGGAGAAAGAGGGAAAGTTGAAAACTATAGGCCAATAAGTCTCACATCCCTAGTCTGCAAGGTACTCGAATCAATTATCAAGGATAGAATAGTTAGTTATCTGGAAGGTAGCAGATTGATTCAAGATACTCAACATGGATTTAGAAAAGGACGATCGTGTCTCACAAACCTCTTGGACTTTTTGAACTTCGCCACAGAACAATTTGATCAGGGAAATCAGGTTGATGTAGCATATCTTGACTTTAGTAAGGCCTTTGACAAGGAACCCCATAAACGGTTAATGATACAGCTTCAGTCCCATGGTATTGCAGGTAGCATCTTAAAATGGATAGAGTTGTGGCTTTCAGATAGACAGCAAAGAGTGATGCTAAATGGTACAAAGTCATCATGGCAAAATGTTCTTAGTGGAGTCCCCCAGGGGTCAGTACTAGGGCCATTACTGTTCATTATATTTGTAAATAACATTGAAAGTGGCCTAAGCAGTAAAGTTTTGAAATTTGCAGATGATTTGAAGGTCTTTAGGGCAATAACAGGTCAGGATGAGCATATCTCGCTGCAAAAAGACTTAGACGAACTTGTGAAGTGGTCCGAAGAATGGCAAATGAAATTTAACTTTGATAAGTGCAAAATCATGCATTTAGGTAAGCAGCATATGAAGGCTCCATACTTGATGGGTGGCCAAGTGCTATCAGTGACTCAACAGGAGAAGGATTTAGGTGTTATTCTAAACACAAAATTGGGGGCATCAGAACAGACCAAGGAAGCCAGGAAGAAGGCACTGAGAATGCTCGGGGCAATAAATAGGAATGTATCATACAGAAGTGAGGAAGTGATCAGGAAGCTTTACTGTGCATACGTCAGGCCACATTTGGAATACTGCATCCAAGCTTGGTCTCCTAGTTATGAAAAAGATTGTTGGCTTTTAGAGAGAGTACAAAAGAGGGCTACAAAAATGGTTAATGGCATAAGCAACCTGGCATATGAGGAAAGATTGAAGAAATTGAATATGTTTTCACTTAGATATAGAAGGCTGAGAGGAGATCTCATCGAGGTCTTTAAATTTGTCAATGGTCTGGAGAGGGGATACCTTGGGGAAATGTTTGAATTTAACAGAAATGATGCAATTAGAGGTCATAAATTCAAAATTAAAATTAACCACAGCAGAACAAGGTTAAGGCAAACTTTCTTCACCAACAGGGTAGTGGAACACTGGAACCAGCTGCCAGAAAACATCGTCAGTAGCAGCACATTGAACATCTTTAAAAACAGCATAGACAATCATTATAAGAATAGAGGGCTTGCTTTTCAGTATTACAGGGAGGGCTGATTGGCAGATTTGGTGGGCAACTGGTTCAGTGTACAGAGTGCAACCAAGAAGGGCCCTTGTGGCTCAGAGTTGCACTAATCTTTTATGTCTTTTATGTCTTTATGTCTTTATGAACACTGCACAAAGCTGAATCTGAATCGAAATCCAGCAGTGCAGAAATGTGTGAAGCCGAAGCTGAAGCGAATTCCAAAATATGGCATCTCGTATTCTTTCGATGGCTCTCTTCGATGTCTCGATGCCTGTTGTGGGGTCCCCGATGCGAGTTTTATGGGCATACGCGATTATTCGGGACCTCTTTTGAAGTTTTCGGGGCCTCGATTGCTTTTCTGGTCCTCGATGCCTCATTCCGACGTGGTTTTGTGGCGCCTCGGTTCATCTTTTTTGTTAGCCCGCGTAATATATTTAGCCCAGCACAGTTTTGGGCCAGGTACGATTTTTTCCAGGTTTCGGTACGTTCATTATGGGTCCTACTTTATTTTGTCGGGACAACGGCGCAATTTTTTGCGCGTTTACGTAGTCCTTTGGGTCCCACCACCTCTGAGGGGAAGCAATCATACGCACATGGTATGCTCTGATGCCACAATACATCGTCACGTGGTATACCCTGGTGTTGGTATCACATTGATCCCAGGATATCGTCACGTGGTATGCCCGGTGTTCGTTTCATGTCAATCCCAAGATATCGTCACGTGGTATGCCCCGGTGTTCGTCTCATGTCAATCCCAAGGTATCGTCACGTGGTATGCTCCGGTGTCAGGCTCATGTCGCTAGCACTCTGTTTGGAAACGCTGTGGGATTGTAACTTGGGCATTGCTTCCTATTAGAACATTATTAACTTAAGCATGTTAACTGGGTCGGAATTTTTCACCAAGCCGTTCGGTTTTTCCGCTCATCCATTGTGTCTTTTTGCCATGCTCCTTCAAATTGTTACATTATTATTCATAAAATTGTTATTTTATTAGGAAGGCATAATTTTTGCATATTGGTCCATCCAATTATTGTTTACTTCAGAAGAAAACAATTGGATTATTTGCTTATAAATATGACCTCGTGGCAATCCCACCTCTGCACTGGGAAAAGTGACAAAATGCCGTGTACTAACACGGGGTAGCGACAGCTTATGTTCCGTCGCAAGGTGTTCTAGAACCGCAGCGGTTTACCTTGAGCATCAAAACTCCAGGATTTCCGCACCTCGAACGTGTGATACTTGCGAATTTTGGCTTGTAATCTACACTGTCAGCGGCAGGTGACCTGAGCTGCCATAACCCACTAAGCAATTGGCTTTGAAGCAAAAGGCTACGCGTCCGCGCAGTAACCGAAATGATCGCACTACGCGACTGTGGAGTCTGTGTCTGTCTGCGACTCCCAAAGTCCATACTTCGTTTTTCAAGATTCGATTTTCATTTATTCCGTTGTCTGTACGCAGGCTGTTGCGCTTCGCTGCCATTTAGCTAGTCTCGCGCAGGCAGGCAGCTGAGCATGTGCGCGTGAGCCAGCGAGGCCGTCAATAAGCCCGGCTGGCGATATAGGCGAGTCAAAATTCCACATGAACCCTGGGGGACCATGGGAGCATCAGGCGTTCTCGCAATAACCAGACGGACTGGTGCAGCTTCAAGGCGGGGCACCGCCGTCTAACTGACACTGAAACTGGTTTAGTGCATCAGAAGTGACGCGGCGCACAACGTACTGCGTCGGAAATGGCGCCAGCACCACCGGAAATGATCGGATGCTCGGACGACGACCAGCAAACGACTCGGTGAGTCCTCAGAAGAGCGACGTTTCGATGAAATTTTCCTGGGGCCCGAGAGCGCCGTCACTCTCGGGGCGACAGCCACAGTTCACGACGGGGCAGTGAAATTTTGTAGCCATGGCCGCCTTCGTGGAATGAGTGCCGCCGCAGTGTGGCAATTTATCACCAGGAGCCTGATATTTCAGACTCGGCGTCTATTCATCTTACACGACAAATGACCAACCAATGGCTGGGCTGTCAGGAGAACAAGTCAAAAGCCTGCGGTCTCGGGATAGCATCCTGCTGGCTTTGCAGCATTCACATGCAAATCAGCTTCGCAACACTTCTGGAGTTATGCACCACGTTGGAAGAACAAAAATCGCCGGTAGTGTTCGCTAGAATGGCGTTGCTGCTTTCCAGTTGCGATATTTCGCCACCGGCGCCAGGGTGTGCCTGTTTTTATCTCACGCTCAGCTAGCTCTGAATTCAACTCTCTAATAATCCCTCTGAATCGGATCATTGGAGCTACAGCCGGAAAGTGCCCAAGTGCCGCCCAAGGCCCAAGTGCCGCTGAAGGGAAGGCTTGGTGAACCTCAAGGTCACATTAAGACGTCACAGGATATGTAAAGCTGCTGGTTATAGCCATATGCAGGGGACATTGGAAGAATGCATGTTAATATTTCGGTTTGGAGTGAATGTTGAGAGCATCAGAGCTGATCATAGTTGATATGACTGATATGACTGTCCCCACCGACTACTGTCTCCTGCCTTTCTGGCCGTTGTACAATGGGCAAAAATGGCTTAAAAAGTGACTCTTATTCGAATTTCGAAGTTCGTCAAAGCTTCACAGTTTAACGTAGATCGTCTGCAAAATGTTCCTAGTGTTCCAAAACGGTGCTACCATTAACACAGCAAGTCATATTATTATAGCGTGTTTATGTTTGTCGTTGCAAACGCGTAATTCCATTCTCAGATTCTAAGTATTCTCATTCTTCTTCGAATGCTCGAATCCATTATTTTCTATATCATCGAATTGTTAAGATTGTGAGGAGTAGATTACAAGTAGAAATGAACGATTTGACCAATCAAGCAAAATTTTGCACATAATCTAGTGTTGGCAAATAACAAAAGATGCAGATAATACATAACGATGACCATAGTATGTTTTTTTTCAATCAACCACCAACACACCGATTTTGATTTCAGAGAGTAGATACGTATTTTGGCTACAAGTCTCGATTGTGTGTTGCTGCGCTTTTTTACGCTAACAGGAATAAACTAGCTTGAACCAGATTGATGTTCTGAACAACGCCATCTATGTTGGTCGATATATACTCATTTTACTAATAGTTAGGGCGTAACTAATCTTCATTAAGTGTACTAATCTGTCGAATAATGACTTATTTCATGCTTGCTATATTCAGGCACCGTGGATATGCAACCGTACCCATTCTTATTAGTTATTTTAGTTATATTTCCAAAATACGGGTTTATGATTATAGGGGAAACTGGGTCTCATTCATACAATTTTATCGACACTCAGAATAAATGTTCACTTTGGAAGGGTAGCATGGACATAGCTACACCTACGTCAAGCTAGCTACGTCATGATGGCTACACCTACCAAATTTTACGCTTACTCCAAAATGTGTCACATTCGTTTCCATTCAGCAGGCGAAGGACTGGCACTTGTTTTTGCCGAGAGAAGAGGATGTCAATAGCGTTGTCTTCAGTTATCTTGTCAGTAGCAACATGGGTGGTAACCATAGAAACCGGCTTCATATTTTGGAGAAAATGTTGCATCAACCATTTCGTGTATCAACTAGATCTCCTTTATATTGAATCAGTAATGTCGATAAGATGTACGTACATATATATATATATATATATATATATATATATATATATATATATATATATATATATATATATGTATATATATATAGATGTATAGATGTATGTATATATATATATATGTATATATGTCTATGTATATATATATATATATATGTATATATACATATATATAATCATGAACCCAAATCATAGATAAAACAACTTACTCTAACCGTTAACTAACGTAGGGCATTCCACGTCGCGTGATACGTCCAGAATCTATATTGCAACGGAGGAGGGATCGGTTTCCGACCTGGAAGCAGAGCCCCGCTCCACCGGTGCGCAGCGAGCGGGCCCGCAGCTGCAGTCTGTACCACTGGCCCGCCTTGACAGGAGCATAGCAAGCTCCCGGTCGCCCCCGTCAGGCTACCGGCAATGCTCCGAACCCACCGGCGCACCACGAACGCCTCGGCAGCAGGCAGGGCTCAACCACAGCGTCCGCCCCACGCCACCGTTCATTAACCCGCGCCGTCTTCACGGTCAGATCCTCACACCCAGTCTCGGGAGGGGGGCGGATTGTAACACCCTCTAAAATTAAAACTAAGCGTCGCACGAAAAATAAAGAGGTGTCATCGAAGAGGGATCGATGAGTAGGGTCCGGATCCACCCCAAGCCAATTTCCCCCCAAAAAAAAGTGATGTCACCAGGGAGGCTAGATTTTCACGACTTTTCACGACTTACATTATGTTTTTGGCTCTGGGAGTTCATTTTGGGATATTTCAAAAACAAAAATTATTTGGAATCAGAAAAGGACAGCGGAATTGGCCAAGGCCACAATATTTGTTGGCCCCCAATAATTAAAATGTGTGTGTGTGTGGGTGAATTTTGCCAGCCTGCCACCGTGTGGTGATATCGGCTGGTTCCGGTTGAATAGAAGATGTGCAAGGAAGTGAATAGCGTAGGGTAGGAGGATGAGTCCGAGGTGGAGGTTTAGTAGAGTCGTCGAGCAGTGGTGAAGTAGCGTTGAGATGGTCTTGAAGAGTAGAGCTGAGGTAGTTCGGATCGATTGAAGATGTAGAGCTGGTGCAGTAGAGTTGTTTGAGAGCCGGAGATGATGAAGTCGAGAGAGAGGGTTAGTCCGGTTGGTGCCACATTGGGGTATGGGGTGTAGTGGGGGGGGGGGGTCGGGTCGTCGCCAGTAGTGAACATTGCAAGAACATTTTTTTCTCTTTTCTTTTATTTTATTATATTAAATCTATATCTTTTATTCATTTATTTTTCATTGTTAATTTTATTTCAAAATTTTTAACTTTCAAGTTTTCTTTAATTTTCCTTTTCTGATCGGTAGACCAGACCGAGAAACGTTGTTGGAAGTCAACTTTCCCTGATAAAAAAATGCTTACCTTAGCCAGAATCTTCGATTTCAACTGCAATAGGCAAATATGCAACATTTATATGTAGTCAAAAACGAAAATATGAAACATTCCTCTCGCACGTTTTATTGCATCCATAAAGATAAGCAGACGTTGAAAGTTTCATTAAAATATCTGTATCCGTTAAAGTGTGACGACTGGTTGAACTTTTTGGAGGTAACCTCACTTGACCTTGACTAACTCGTTGACCCTAGATGACCTGACTGTAAAATTTTGACACAACATGTCCAATTGATGTGGGAAAAGGTATGCCAAATTCTTGCGCGCTGCCCTGCGCTGTCCGTTCACTATCCGCGAAAAAACCTGAGGGGGCGGTTGAAGACAGCCCCCACCCGAGACGGGACGGGTTAAGCTAGGTCCATCTACCAGAGTACGACTTCACCGGCACGCTGTATATTTGGAGCCGTCCAAGAGAACTCACCTGTCCGGGAGAAGCGTCGAGGCACAACCTGGAGCAGCCAGTACTACCCCGCTGAACCCTTACTTGTCAGGCCGGTCAGCGCGACATACTTGACCTTCCGGTGGAATCTGTAGGTTGCTCGGCGTAAGATGTCTTGAGCCCCGTTTCTGTAATTTCCATGATGAAACAGCGGCAGTGATGTAGATCGTCACTTAGCCCCAGCAGCTTCGGTTCTAATGATTGGATGTTGAGAAGTCAGATGTGCAACACAGAGCTCGATTCTGGTAAAATGTGCCGATTTCTGCGCAGGCCGGCCATGCACCACCTGCTCGTGTCGCCAGGCGCGCGCCTGCCTAGTGTCGCGCGGGTTTCACCAGCCCCTGGAGTCAGCGGATCAGCCGCTAAGATCGACGGACCCAGGGTTGACCTAGGGCATGTCACGCTCTCGGCTAGAACGGGCCAGAATTCTGTCTTTGAACTGAATTCAAGTGTCGGGCGGTGATGTCGGGGTTCATTCAACGAGCTCTGTTTAGCAATAAAACCCTAGTTGAGAAATCCATTCCAGGAACAAATCGAGCATTTTTCAAAGAACTCTTGTACTGAGGAAGCAGTTCTTCGTGGTCATTTGTGTTTTCGTTCAGGCTGCAATGGTTATTAGTTGTTTACTGTTGTCCCAGGTTTCTCGATAGGCTTTGCTTTATTGGCTTGTGGAGGGGTGAAGAGAGTACAGTTCTCTTGTGGAGGACAATCTGTGATGCGTTTTGGTTATTCATTTTATATGGACCTCAGCTTTTAAGCAATCGCTTTGGCGCCATATACGACATGACCTAACCAAACCTAACTCCTCTGTTTGCTTTATGAAGGTAAAATGTGTGTAAAACTTGTCTTGTAAATAACTTAAGGCACAATAGTATCAATGTTCTATTATGCAGGTTTCAATATGTGGGATACCAGTTCTTAAATATAATTGTCTGGGAGTATGGCAAGTAGTCTGGGCACAGCTGGGTGTATGGTGAGTAGTCTGGGTTCATCTTGGAGTATGGTGAGTAGTCTGGATATGTCTGGGAGTATGGTGAGTAGTCTGGTGGTATCATGTGTAATATGGGGAATTATGGTTATGTATAATTGACCTGGGAGTGTGGTGAGTATTCTGTGGATGTCTGGTGAGCCGGGAGTGGTCTGGAAACGTCTGGGAGTATGGAGGGAGATCTGAAGATGTGTAGGAGTGCGGTGAGTAGTCCGGGGACGTCCAGGAGTGCTGTGAGTAGTATGACGCACAGTAAGCACGCCAAGGGTTTGGTGAGTACGTTGGAGGACGCTAAGCACGTCTAGGATACGGTGAGTACGTACGATGAGTGGTGGGCATGCTTTGTGTGTGATGAGGACGTCTGGGAAGAGGTGGCCATGTGTTTGCGTACTGTTAGGGCGTGTGACAACGATGATGATGTTTGAAGTCCGGTGACCAGGTGTGAGTGTTGTGAGCGCGTTAGCTACACGTTTCATGTCGGGGGCTATAGTATGGATCTATCCAAAATGAGAATTATAATGTGATCATGATGGAACGTCATGCTGTTACTACTCGAGTCTGCCGCGCCGTATTCATTCAGTTTGGGAGGCAGCACATAATGTCCCTGGGTTGTCATGCTGTGCATCAAGATGGTCAGCTGGGCTTTTGCACAGCAAGTTATGAGAAACGTGGTCTTTAACTTTATCTGCTGGATTGGTCTTCCACGTGGAGTGACATTTTTATTGATTTTGTTTGTGCCCTGTCCTGTTCCACGCTGGGTATCTACATTCTATCGACACCCTCCCTCGCCTTGACGGCCCTGTTCCACCCTGGGTATTCACCTTCCACCGACACCATCCATTGCCTTGACGGCCCTGTTTCACCATGGGTATTCACCTTCCACCGACACCCTCCCTTTCCTTGACGGCCCTGTTCCACCCTGGGTATCCACCTTCCACCGACACCCTCCCTTTCCTTGACGGCCCTGTTCCACCCTGGGTATTCACCTTCCACCGACACCCTCATTGCCGTTGCAGACAATGCGGGCCCAGAAACACGCGTGACGGTGATTACGGTTGCCGCTGGCAGAGGATCTGAAGCCCAGGGCCGCCGTGCGCTCACAGGTGGCTGGCGACGCCGAGTGGGCGCAGAAGTACGTGGCGCCGGTCCTGAATCCGGCCATTGTGGCACAAGACAATCTGCTGATGCGTGCCATAGATGGCACCACCGTTGCGACGCCAGTCGAGAAAGATGAGGGTGATTGGTACGTGGGTTTGTTTACGATGCATCCGCTGGGTCAGATAGCGTCGCCAGCCTCTCATGCCGGTTGGTCCCGGGCGGATTCAGTAGTCTTGCCGGCTGTAGGATTTGAACCCATCAGCTTACGGTCAAGAGTCAAACCAAGCTACCACCGGAAACCACATATCTGAGTGGTACAGAAGTGCCCTCCTCCCCAGCATAATTGTCAGCAGGGCTGCTCAACTGTGTCCAAATTGAGGTGAAGCTTTGCACCACAAGCCAACTTAGAGCACGTGACCTTAGACTGTAATGTCGCTAAATGCGATAAACCGAATGTTGGAATTATTTTAGATGACGAAGGATTAGCTGTTTGGCCGGATCGATTTTCGAAGGTGAGTAAGACAAGTATTATTTACCCATTCGTGATAAAATCGTTATTTTGACATTTTTTTTTGCAGTTGAAATAACTTCAAATATACCACGAATGTAAAAGTATCTGAAGCAAATTGTATCCTCTTACAGTCTGGCGCAGTATTTCTTACAAACAAAGTTACATGGGCACAACAAAAGCCTTGTACTTTGTTAGCCTCGCTGACTGGAAAACCAACTTCATTCCCAGTTTTCTTCCAGATTGAATGTACGGTGCCAACGTTTGTTTCGAGTTTGAGATGCGACTTCTTGCATTTTAGAATTTCGGATGAGTGCAACTAACAAAAATACACAAACACCTAATTATCTTTTTTGTAAATATATGTCGCCATAAAGTTGGTCAAGATATATGAATAACTATTGCTTATTTCACTTCCTGAATATAAATTAGAATGTGAGCCCACTAGCATAATCATGCGTGGTGCTGCCACCTGGCGGAGCTCCAGTGCTGCCATCTGATATTGCTGAGCCACTCACCTTATCAACCATATCTTCCGATTTTCCACCTCGGAGTGTGCCTGTTTGCATTTCGTTTTTCTGCTTATTTTTTGTCTGTTTATTGAATGGGCTTATTTATTTCTAGTGCAGTTGCTTTTGCCGTTTGAATTGGAGTGTCTGTCATGTTTATCTGCCAAGACATAATAGTCCAGTGAGCGTTCACTCCCTCTAAAGGCGAGGCCTTCCCATTGCGGCTACGGCGGTCGTTGAGAGGGTCGTGAGGATCGTCGTGACATAGAAATTGACCTCACGACGTCGTGACGTCGTGAGGTCCGGATTAACATAGAAACACTTCATTGAACAAGATGTTCGAGCGAGAGAACAACTTTCGTGCGTGTGTAAACACCAAAGCGAGATAGCGATGAACTGATGTAATAACTGCCGGGTATTATGCAAAGCCGACCGGGTTCAAGGCTACAGCAACCGGAAACGTGTACCGGTTTTATGGCCAGTAATAGAACACATTTGCTAGCTTGAAGAATGGGTGACGGTGTGGCATAAGTGGAGGCAAGTGTCCGGCTGATGGGGCCCGTGTTCGGGATGGCAGGGAGTGGGGCGGGTGTTCGGGAGGGCGGGGAGGAAAATTTTCTCCAAAAAGTACGAAAAGTTTCACCTTTGGACGTCACCAGTATTGTTTAACAGATGGTGGAGATGCTTATGTTTGGAGATAACTAGCTATAGATATTGATGTTTCCCTCAAGACATCTACGGTAAACTGGCTTGGCACGCCTAGTGCAATTCACACAAGCCGAGTTCTGGGTGCTTATAAATGGCTATCTCAACCAATGAGCAGATGGGCCCCAAATCAGCCATCGAAGACGCTATGTTTCGGTGGACCGTAGAGCTACCTACAACCGTGGAGTGCCCGCCAGTCTCAGGTACTGGCGAGTGAGTCACTTTGACCTCAAGAATGCATAATGCATTGGCGTAATGTATTGCAACTCTCTTCTGCCCGTCCGGGAGCGAGTGCCCCAGCAGATCCAGGGACGTCCTCGTAATGAAGGGGCGCTCTGAAGTCTGGCAGCTCGACAAGCCACCCATTTAGTCCCACATAAGCCCTCGAATTTCAACAGCACCGACTAGGCATGTGCTCTTTCAAGAGCATTCCGACGAACATGCTGACTGCAATCGAGTGCCAACTGAATCGATGCTGAGTGCCGATTCGACCCCTCTGAAATATGGGGGACTACCCGCCGCCGACTGAGTCCATGTTCACTATGCATGCTGCAGGCTGCACCGCGCACCACGCACTCTGACTCTGCGACATTCAGCAGTTATGTGCGCCTCCCGATGACGTGCAACTCAGCCTGTTGCCTTGCCCTGCGGTGCAACGTCCAGAGGCGTGGGGTCGATCTCGACGTTAGGGATGTCGGGGCCAACCCACGTCGAAGTTGTTCCTTTTTATCCAGTGTAATGCGAATTTATTTTTAATGTTCTAATATGTGGTAAGTTTCCTCCCCCACCCAGCCCGGGTACATCCGCCCATGATGACGTCACCTGCACGGCGGACGGCGGGATTCTAGCGTCTGGACAGAGCCCCCCCCCCCCCCGCATCAGCGGGGTGGACAGTCGACTGAGCTGCACTCGGCGCAGTGTTTACAGTGTGTAGCCGTGTGCGGTGCGGTCCTCACGAGCTGAGAGGATATGACCACCGTCCGCCTGGCGGCGCTCCTCTGCTGGGCTGCTGTGGTCTACCCGGCCGCGAATGCGAACGGTAAGACGGACGCTCGTTTGCCATCTTCACACGTGTCCTAAGGTGTCACCGGCAGTGGCGCAGTCAGGATTTGGTCCAGGAGGTGTGGACATCGGAAGAGGGTCCCTCTAGGTACTTTGTATTCATGCTAACGGTGAGGTTCACATGGTGCGCTTCTCAACACCGTCATACCTCCTCACAATGAGGTGTGAAAACCAGTAAGCAAAAGTAAGCGCAAGATGTGAGGCAGGACCAGCCTGACTAGCAATGCACAGCACATATAATCCTGCAATTTATGTTGTTTTTCTATCTTGTTTCCTAACCGATGTCACCCCGGTCCAAGGCGAAGCAGCTCCCACAGCTGGAGGGGCCATCATCACAGCTATCGCTTAGCTATATTTTTCGACATCAGTGGAGCGACCGCAGCTGCTGTAGCAGCTCTCGTCAGGACATTGGGATGGCTGTGGCTGCTTGGGCGGTCGTGGTGAAAGTGGCGGTTGCAGCCTCAGAGGTGACGATGACTGACCTTTCCAGTAGTTCTCGATATAATGTATGAATCTCAAGGATATCTTAACCCTGTAGCTGGCCATCAGCATTCCTCGCACCGATCGCCAGTTATTAAGCATTTTATTCAGCTCTCAGGGGACCCGGTCCCTCAGGTGCCCATTATAAACCTCAGGGACAGTCCAGTCCTTTGACTGTCAGGGTAACTATTTGCCCGTCAGGAGCCTTCTTCACCTTGCTTTCGGAGGAATCCTGGAGCTCCGAGGGATGCCTCACAATTTCTAGTAAACATCGCCAGCTTTTGGAACTCTCATTAGCTGTTAGGTGGCTCTGATCGTTCCTCGGAGTTCGCTCCAAGCCTCAGAAGCATTACAGTCCATTCCGCTCCATCTCCCAGGGGCCCTCACCAGTCCTCAAATGTCTTCTGGGCTATCAAGGACATTCTGGCTCTGTAACTGGTTCTCAGTATTCCTCATGACAATCACTAGCCTTTTGGGATCCTTTAGATATCATGGGTCCCTGTTTTCTCATAGGCTGTTTTGTCTGTGTTCCTTCCAAGCCGCTGGGGCATCCCAGACCAGTCCACTCTAGCGCTTAGTGATTTTGTCAAACGTCGGGTACCTCTTCATCTGTTAGGGATCCTTCCTAGTCCTTTACAGCCTTTCTAGCTTCAAGGGCTTTCTCATAGCTCTGATACGAGCCCTCAGTAGATGTTCTTCACAACCATTGTTAGCCGTAAGGACTCTCCTTATCCTTCAAATGGCTCTGTTAGCCCTCACGGACCTTTTCAAGTTGCTGCGGGCCCTTCCCAGTTGTCGACGGATGTTGTGGTTTCGAAAGCATTTTAGTTGAGGTTGTCCCTCACAACAAACGCCAGCCAACAGGTTATTTAATCTTTAAATTATTTAATCTTTCAGGGAACCCTGTTCGTCCATTACGAGCCACCCTCAACCTCTATAGAATCTCAGCCCAGTCCTATCTGACACTCAGAGATTCTCGTTATCCCTCAGAGCCCTCTTCTGCTATTAAGGGTTGTGACGGACTCGGTCTAACTGTCATTTCAGGAGAACTTCAGTTCTGAGATGGGCACTCACTATTCCTCTTCGGCTCTAAGTGGTCATGTTCATCCGTCCGGGGCCATTTCAGACCACAAGAACATCCCAGCCCTCTCTGGTCCTCAGGCGCCTTGTTCATTCCTCAGCTGTTATGGGCCCATTCCAACTGAAACTGCTCTTCCCAGCTGGCACGGATATTCCAGCTGTCGGGTGGGCCCATCTTTTAACTGCCGGAGTGAAGTGGGCCGCTCAGTAGTGGACGCGGAGTGGAGCGGGCCGCTCAGTGTTGGACTCGGAGTGGAGCATGTGGGAGTGGGAGCATGGCGGAGCGGAGTGTATCTCGTCTCTTACTGAGCGACCCGCTCAGTAAGGGACGAGAAGTGAAGCGGGCCGCTCAGTAAGGGACGAGAAGTGGAGCGGGTCGCTCAGTGTTGGACGCGGAGTGAAGCGGGCCGCTCTATCACACTGGTGACAAGAACGGAGGGCCCCACTCCTCCCCCGTCCATCCACTGTCCTAATATGGGTATTCCCCATGCTCGTCCCTCCACTATCATAGCACGGATGTGCCCCCCCGTACATCCATTGTCATAGCACGGATGCCCCCCCCCCGTACATCCATTGTCATGACATGGGTGTTCCCCGCGTGTTCAGCAGAGTCGTGCGAGGTGGATGCTATCACCTGCGGACAATGCGTCCGCGTGCGCTTCTGCCCCAAGCTGATGCAGCTGTACCGAGACTACTTCTCTGGACGGTCGGCCGCGCAGGCCATCAGAACACTCCGCCAGGCCACCAGCAAGTGCATCGGCGAGCCGGGACGACCGTTCGTGAGTGGTTGGTTCGTCGCTTGGTTGGTTGGTTGGTTGTTGGTCGTTGGTTTTACGACACTTCGACCGTTGAGTCATGTAGCGTCACCAATCTCTCATGCCGATTGGCCGGGGGTGAAGAGTAGGGACAGGCGAGACTCGAACCCACAACCTCTCGATTGTACGGCGGGCAACTTACCCATAGAGTAGGCACCCTACACCCGTCCCCCCTGCGTGAGTGGTCGCTGTACGGTGCCTGTCTGTGGCAGCCCGGACAATTATTTGCCTGTTTTGCGCTGCTTCCCACTTAGCTACCGCGTGAGCAATGACGTGTTTGTGGGTGTAAGCTCCCATCTGCATCACAGTACATGACCATCCTGAACCTTGTTTGCTGTGAGCTGTGGCAAACTCTGGTAACTGCGGACTGTGGTTTCGATGCGTAATGCAAGTGAGGTTTAATTCTGCAAAGTGCACCACGGTGCAATTGACCACCAGTAGCTTTGGCAATCCCACTCCTGGCTGTGCCAAGAAGAGCCAGACGTGCCATGGTTCCATGAAGCGTATGAGCTCATGATGCAAGTGAAGGTTTTCCTTGGTCATCTATGGCAATTGGTTGTCCCTCACCACATCCACCACCACCACAACCACCACCACCACAACCACCACCACCACCACAACCACCACCACCATCACAACCATCACCACCACAACCACCACCACCACAACTACCACCACCACAGCCACCGCCACCACCAAAACCATCATCACAACTACGACTAACACCACAACCATCGCCACCACAACTACCGCCACCAAAACCACCACCACCACAACCACCACAGCCATCACAACCACAACCACCACCACCACCACCACCACAACTACCACCACCAAAACCACCATCACAACAACAACCACCACCACAGCCATCGCCACCACATCCACCACCACCACAACCACCACCACCACAACCACCACCACCACAACCACCACCACCACAACCACCACAACCATCACCTCCACAACCACCACCACAATCGCCGCCACCACAACCACAGCCACCACTACCACAACCACTACCACCACAACTACCACTACCACAACCACCACCACCACAGATATCACCACCAAAACCACCACCACCACAACCGCCACCACCACAACCACCACCACCACAGCCACCACCACCACTTCCATCACCACCATAACCACCACCACAACCACCACAGCGACAACCATCACTACCACAACTACTATCACCACAACCACCACCACCACAGCCATCACCACCACAACCACCACCACCACAGCCATCACCATCACAGCCATCACCACCACAACCACCACCACCACAAGGAGGTAAAATGCGAATGTAACATCGCAGAGAAAATCAAACAGTCCGGACGACGGATCGCTCCGGGGGAATTCATCGAGTACGAAAAGAGGGCACCGCCCGAGCCTGAGTGTGACCGCAGCACCGCCGACGCCAGCTTCAGTGACCCTGCCACAGGTGTGCTGCCAGAGCCCGTCGCCACCTGCACCGACCGCACCGGCCCCTGGCGGAGAGCAGCTGCCGCAGCTGCCGCAGCTGCCGCAGCCGGGCGTTTGCGGCACGCCGTCGTTCGGCGACCGCATCATCGGCGGCGTCAACGCCACCGTCGGCCAGTTCCCCTGGATGGCGTCCATCCAGTACAGGACAGGTGTGTGCTTAGGGGCAGGGCGTGATGGTTGTGTTGGGTGTCGACATCTGCACTGCGTTGCGATGGCGACAATTGCTTCACGTGATACCGACACTGTGTAGCGGGACAATGGTACGATATCTTGCTGAGTTTCAGCGTAGTGCACGCATTCCGGACAAGACAAGCCATCAAATTGGGATGTGCTGGGAATCCGTGACACCTACAGTTTTCTGAAGGTAGTCTGTAATTATGAAGCAGTGAATTTGATGCGAGGCACCCCAATGTGCATTTCGTTCCAGAATAGGGTATTGTGTCAAGCATTAGCAAGGCTCGGGGAATTATTAATATCGCTTGAGCACTTCATAAGTATTTACGTGCGTATTGTATGTTCCACGTATACGCAGCAGTAGTGATAAACAGCGGCGCAGCCAGGATTTTATAAAAGGGAGCCTAATAAAACAAAACACCTCATGAAACAGAGACTGTATTCGGCGCGATTCGTGCGCCGACAATTTCTGGTTTACATCGTAAAAGTATCCAAATTTATGTCTTGATCTTGTGTGTCTTTGATCGCTTAGGGCCGCCGCCCCACTCCCTCGGCTGAACCACTGCCCTGATAATTTTAAGCATACTTTCAGGGCGAGCAACGGCCTTTCATAACATCCAACGATTCCCCAGGGTAACGACAGATAATCTCCTAGGATTCAGGCTCACCCAGCGATATTCACTGGTACAAGACAGCTTGCTGGGGTAGAAAGCTTGTATGTACATCTGCCAAAAACTCTCATTGACACGACGTGGCTTGTCTGCAACCAGTCCACCAAATTTATTCCAGAACATGCGTGAGTGACGCTTGCACGTGGTGGCTCCGTTCCAGCCAGGAACAGTACTCTGATCCACGGCTGCGCTGGCACCCTGATTACGTCACGTCACGTGCTGACAGCCGCCCACTGCGTCACCTTCCTCAACACGGACTTCGCGCCGTAAGCTGGCTTCGCTGGGGTTGACTCCTGCTGATGGAATCTTTTACCATCACTATATATGCACATGCAGTTATATATATATATTATATATATATATATATATATATATATATATATATATATGTATGCATATCGTATATGTATATATGTATAAACAAATAATGAATATATATGTATATACACATATATAAATATAGATAGATATATATATATATATATATATATATATATATATATGCGTATATATATATATGTATAAACAAATATATGTATATATTTATATACACATATATATATATATATATATATATATATATATATATATTTCCTGCCGTGTCGACTGTCATTTGAATGTCTTGTTCGTTCCCACCTAGTTTATACCGCCAGGATTACGATATGCATGTTGCTCGTAACGATTGGCATCACTTCCTCGCAATGGAGTTGTGAACTGGTCCGTGTCCCAGTAGGCTCAGAATATCCATGGCTTGAAGTGGTCTCAATGGATTTGGTGAAGAAAAAAAAAACGTTGACCGTGCTGCTCGTGAAGCCAATCAGAGCATTTCCCTTTGCATGTTGAAGTAGTCCTGGATGCTATGCTGGATGCTACTTGGTGTATGCGAGGAATTTGAATTTGATGAATTTGAAATTTCGGTATAATCTTTTAGGGAGATACTTATTGGAATACGTTGCATAGGCATGATGTTTTGGAAAGCTGTTCGTCTCTGCATTAAGGGTCGGCACCGTGTGTACATCATCTGGCGTCATCTCACACTGATGTGCCAGCCAAACACAACCACACACACTGTTATATTCAAGCACAATTCTGGTCACTGACGAACGTCCCGAGCGCCTACTTCGTCGTCGGTGGTTGTTGGAATCTGCTTCTGCGGAAGATCTTTCGAGGAAGTCTGTCTTTTGAAGTAACTCATCTTTTCGATGTAACTCATCGAACTCATCTTGTACTAACTCATCTTGAAGTAACTCATCTTGTATGCGATTAATTTGAAATGTGAGTTGTTGAATTACTAGTATGTTAAGATATATGCGTACGGTGAGTATATTTGTGTCTCTGGAATGATGTTTTTCGTTGGCAACTTCAGATACAGCCATGAAACTCGTTAACTTTCTTGGCCTTGTTGGAAGAGGGGAGGGGCGACTGGACTTGCTACCAGACAGTTGACGCCACAGCTAGTTTGGGAATGGGATAGGACAGCTGCACTTGTTTCCAGACAGTTGACGCTGTGGCTAGTATGAGAGAGGGGAAGGGACGGCTGCACTTGTTGCCAGACAGTTGACGCTGTGGCTAGTTTGCGGAGGGGAGGGGACGGCTGCACTTGTTGCCAGACAGTTGACGCTGTGGCTAGTATGAGAGAGGGGAAGGGACGGCTGCACTTGTTGCCAGACAGTTGACGCTGTGGCTAGTTTGCGGAGGGGAGGGGACAGCTGCACTTTTTGCCAGACAGTTGACGCTGTGGCTAGATTCAGGAGGGAACTACTGCACTTGATGATAGACAGTTGACGCCGTGGCTGTTGTGTTGGGCGCAGACAGCAGGTGATCCTGGGAGAGTTGGACTTCAGCACAAATCCCGACTGTCTGGCGGACTTCCGCTGTCAGTGCGCCGATCCGCCGGCCAGTGTCGGCATTGAGGCCATCTTCCCACACCCGGCGTACGAGGTGAGCCGACGCTGGCACGACAGCTCAGTGTAAACATTGACAAGTGCGCGGCCGGTCACACACCCGTCCACCCAGGAATGTACAGATGCGGCGTATCGGCACACTCTCGCCCGCGGATGACTGCTGTGATTGGCATGTCATGCTTGCTTTTTCCTTTATGTTTCCTCGGTGTCCACTTGATATATTTTGTTGGCATCGCAATGGATATGTTTCATGTCAGGACAAACCGTATTTGGCTCAAGTTTCACTACTGATTTTTAATTCTAAACACGATGGTGGCATTCATTTATTTGTTTAAGGTCCTCAGGACACTTAAATTATTATAATATCACTTTAGAATGCCTCGCTTTGTGATTGGTCAAAATATATGGGACGTGGCGTATGGTGTGGGTGACGAAGGTCGACTATCGATTTTGCGTGTAGGACGACGCCGAGTTTGAATTAATCGTGACTATTTTAGCTTCAGTGGCATCCCACCTTCAGGTGACAATGCATCGCAGAAAACAACGCTATTATACTTGCTTTGTGCAAGGTGTAAACATACAACTTTTGGTAAGCCACACACGATATTCATCGGCCTTCCGAGTTCAGACAAGAGAGGAAGGTGTGGAGCGATGCTGCGCGCCGAGATGGTCCTCTGATCTCCGTATACTCAAATATGATTGATCAAACAAGCCTACACCTGCGGAGAGCGTCATGTCTTCCCACACCTACTCATAATTGACTGCATTAACTGCTACACCAACACATTTAAAGACATAGACATAAAAGATTAGTGCAACAATGAGCCACAAGGGTCCTTCTTGGTTGCACTCTGTACACTCAACCAGTTGCCCACCAAATCCGTCGATCAGCACTCCCTGGAATACCGAAAAGCAAGCCCTCTGTTCTTATAATGATTGTCTATGGTGTTTTTATAGATGTTCAGTGTGCTGCTACTGACGATGGTTTCTGGCAGGTAGTTCCAGTATTCTAATACCCTTTTGGTGAAGAAAGGCTGTCTTAACCTTCTCCGGCTGTGGTTAAGTTTAGTTTTGAATTGATGACCCCTAATTGCATCATTTCTGTTAATCTCAAACATTTACCCAATATATCCCTTCTCCAGACCATGGACAAATTGCAAGACCTCGATGAGATCTCCTCTCAGCCTTCTATATCTAAGTGAATCATATTCAATTTCTTCAATCTTTCCTCATATGCCAGGTTGCTTATACCATTAACCATTTTTGTAGCCCTCTTTTGTACTCTCAACAGCACTTATGAATACCACCAACTGAGCATTAAACTCTATATTAAACTTTAAACACCAAAAGACTAAGGCACCAAGAACTAAATAAAGTATGTTAAGAAAGTAGTTATGTTCTCTAATGTAGCTAATAATATCTACACACAGAAAGGACAGCAACAGGCTATCTACAAAAAATATAATACGAGGACTTATCTTATGAACGAAGTTACACCGTGAACGCAACAATTTCAAGGTTATCGAATAGCCCTGGAATCTTGCTACAATCTCCAACTGAACAAAACTGCATACTAAAATACTTCCTAGATACCTCCACAATTACACCGGTAGATATAAATATGCCTAGTGAAATTGAAGATAACTATTTAAATCCCAAACTCTATCTTAAACTTTAACACCAAAAAGACCAAAATGTATGCCTCTACACAACATAAATATAAGCCACGAGGCCGCGTCCCTGTCTACAAAGCGTTCTCGCAGAAGAATGGCAAAGCCACCTAGTGTAATTTAAGTTCGCTATTTTCATCGCAACTCACTATTTTAATCTTAAGCTATATCTTAAACTTAAACAGTTAAAATTATAACGTAAATGCTAGGACAGGAAAAACACACAAATCAAACAGCACGTAGCCTAAAGACAAGATGGTGCTGGGCAGCCTCGCTATGTTGATATAGTATAATTTTCGTGTTAAAAATACTTATCACATAAAACTAAGTAAATATATTCACAGAAGTAATTGGTCAACACCTGTCCACAGCTTAGCCTAGTGTACTGTCCAGTTCTGGAGCGACTTATCTGGTAAGTAGGAGCTCCCCGCCGACGTGCTTTCGCCATGACACCTGGTGACAAACTTTACAATAACCTAACCAAGTGTGGAATTGTTTCGATTTATCCAAGGGGCCTCCAGTGTTCCTTTTTGTTTTCCAATGTCTTTCAATGTTCTGCCGTGCGTTGTTCCTCGACATTTTCTTACTTTATAATCATGATCTGAAATAACTTTTTAGAGTGGGCATACTCAGGGTGCCTGCGCTTTCCTCAACCTATGCGATTAATTGGTCCTTCGGAATACATATTGTATGACACAGAGCAGCCATCCTTGAAGTGGTGCGTACCTCAGGTCGGTTGCCACGGCACGCGCACGACCGAAGGCAAGCTGCAACACACTGACGCTCTGCTGATCGCACGGCAGAACATACCAGAACTGGCCTACCCCAACGACATCGCCATTGTCAAGCTGGACAGAGAGGTGCAGTTCACTGAGTTCGTCCTGCCGATTTGCCTGCTGGCCGACACTGCACTGCTGGGTGGCGCCAGCAGCAGCGACCTGACGCCCAACCGCACCGCGTTCATCGCTGGCTGGGGGCGCAGCACGAACGGTGGGTGGCGCGTACCACAGCTCGGGAGTGACGCCAACTGTACCCCACACCGCGCCGCGTCAATAGTCCAGCATGTTCGGACTAATCCTGAACAATTGGTGACGCTGGAATCGGTTGAGATCCTTGTCCATTTCATGTGGGAGAGTAATGCTCAATGGCCATTTTTGGGGGCGAAGAAAGGATTTGTTCTGACTCTGACACTCGGTTTGCTTCAATGGTTTAAACAAGTTATTTGTTAGCGCGGATGGAAAAGACCGCTTGTTGTTCGCAACAAAGCGCCGATGATCCAGTACCCTCGTGCTTGTATGTCGGAAATTAGAGAACCAGCGGCACGATGTTTTCGAGTACGCGGAAGTCGGCGAAACCAGTGTACGTGACGTCGTTTAAGCTGTAGATGGAGGGCACCGAAGGTCAAGTCAAGTCAAGTCATTTATTAGGCACTGCCACATGGTGGAACTCACGAAATACCTAGTCAACTGATTACATTCCTGCCGTCACGTTAGATACAATTGTAAAGCACCTAGCTACCTAGTTGATGCTGATTGCACGCACGAATGCTGCACGGCTAGTTGCGTGGCGTGCTTCACCGGGAAGCGAATTCCACTGGAGAGTGGAGCGGTAGGAGAAGCCCCGCTGGGTAGCTGTTAACCTACACCGTTGCAGGTGAAGTGCCCCAGCATCGGTAGCACGAGTGCTTCTCTCCGACACAGCCGAGCGTTCAACGAACATTTCCCTGATGGCAGACGGGCAGTTCGCGCCGTGTACGGCTTTGTGTGTGTTGCACAGGTCACGGTGTCGCACCATCTCCTCAATCTTATCCCAGCCCAACTCGCGCAGAGAGGACGAGATGTGGTCGTGCTTCCGTCTTCCAGTGACCAGCCTAGCTGCGAAGTTTATGCAATTCTGCACTCGCTTCATGCGGCACGCATCTGCCCCACCCCATACGGAAAGGCAGTAAAGGATATGGGGGAACACATGGACTTGGATGAGGAGCTTCAGGACTTCAGGGGTGAAGTGCTGCCGGAATTTGAAGAGGGACACGATGATGGCGGTGCACTTCCGGATGATGGAGGATATGTGCTTTTCCCACGTCAGCTGCTGGTCGAGGAATACTCCAAGCACTTTCACTGTTGGGGCCGGGTGGATGGGTTTTTCCGAGATCATGATGTGAAAACCTGAAGCTTTTTTGTAGAGAAGATCTCGTGCCAAGAATGGTGAAGCAGGTCTTGTCTGGGTTCATTTTGAGGCTATTGGACTGGAACCACTTTTGGAGTGCATGGAGAGATTCCTCGACCCGCAACCGAAGGTGGGAGAGGCTGACGACGTCAGGAGCAGAGTGGTCTAAGAGGTCGGTGTCGTCAGCGTAGGCCACAAGGCGACCGTGAGGAAGGAAGGAGGGTAGATCATTGATGAAGAGGAGGAACAGGATCGGCCCAACGATAGAACCCTGAGGGACACCGTGGGTCAGGAGGAGTGTGGAGGAGCCGCCCGAGACCATCTGCTTCCGATCGGAGAGGTAACTTTTGAACCACGGGGACGGGATGCCGTACCACCCCAGCTTACTCAGGAGAACGCCATGGTCAACGCTGTCGAAGGCCTTACTTAAATCAATCGTCGTTAACGACGCAATGTGACCAATGTCGATGGCTCTAGAGATCCATTCGACAGCGTCGAGCAAGGCGTCCTCCGTCGAATGACCGGGGCGGTAGGCGTACTGAAACGGGGACAGAATATTGTTCGACAACAGATAAGCCACAAGTTGGGAGCAAACAACTTTTTCCGTGATTTTGGAGAGAACAGAGAGATTTGAGATAGGCCGAAAGTTGTTCACATCATCTCGCGTACCAGATTTGTGAATGGGAGTGACGCGGGCGACTTTCCAAGCACTCGGGAAGGTTTGTGAGGTTATGGATGTGTTGACGAGGTGGAGCAGGTGCGGGCCGATCACTGCAAAACATCGCTTGACTGCAAACAATGGTACGCCATCAACTCCCACCGCTCGAGACGTGCTCATACGGCTTATGGCCTTCGACAACTCGGGGAGCGTGGCGGGACACAACACAAGAGCAGAGGCGCACACTCCGGGTGGTCTGGGTGGGCACTGCTCTATGTCGCCGGCTCGTCCCGCCTCCTCAGCAATGCGGGCTCCCACCGCCGCGAAGTGGGCGTTGAAGTCGTCTGCCCTTTCCGTGGTGTCGTCATCTCTGCCTGGGAGGCCTGCCGCGGGACGGAGACCGAAATGCTTTATTCGGCTCCAGAATGAGCGCCGATCGGTCAGCATGTCCGCGCACAAGAACTCGCGCCTGGCCCTGATCTGCTCGCTCATGAGCCCATTCTTGCATTTCCGGTACTCCTGGCGTGCGGTGTCGTCATCTTCGCTCCTCCTCCAGACCTCGCACGCCTCGCGACAGTCCTCTTTTGCAGCATCAATGCCGGGGTCATTACGCAGCCACGGACAGTTAGGGTGCCGGATCCTGCTTGTCACCAGCGGGCAGTGCAGGTCCACGGCTGCGTTCCAGATGCGCATGAAGGTTTCGAGCTTGCTGTCAATGTCGGCGCGGTCGTACATTGGCTGCCAATCGGTGGTGATGAAGTGCAGCCAGAGTGCGTCCCAATCCATCTTCGCCCACGGCCTTCTGGTAACGGGTGGCAGTGGCCTGTTCCGCTGCCTCCTGACCTCGCCCCTGAGCAAAACCGGCAGGTGATCTGCCACGGGCTCCGGTAGGACAGTGGCTGTCGCCTTCCCCTCGGGCAGGTTTGTGATGGCTACGTCAAGCAGAGACGGTCTGGGGAGGAGGTGGGTTGGCTCTCGCACGAGCTGCCTCAGGTTCAAGTCGTTGAGTGAGGACAAAAAACGGCGTGATGCAGCGCTCTGTGCTCCTTCCAGTAAGTTCAGGTTGTAGTCTCCAAGACCCAGCACTGGATGTCCTCGCGAGACTGCTTCCCGGAGCTGGCGCTCGATCAGGTCAGTGACGCGGATGGTGGCTGATCTGGTGGGTCGGTAGGTCACTCCCACGGTCACCGTCCGTCTTCCTCTCCCGCCCACTGACATCCACAGCGACTCCAGCTGTGTGTCTGATCCCCCGATGTTGAGCCTCACGGCTCGGAGTGAGTCGCGGATGATCAGAGCAACTCCTCCACCCCGAATCTTGTCGGCGTTGGGGTCGGCGGGCGTCTCCCGGTCGCGTCTGGTTATCGAATACCCAGGAAAAACTAACGCTCTGTCCAGTACTTCCAGCGTTAACCATGTTTCCGAGACCGCCAGTACATCCAGGTCGTGGTCCTGAAGCAGGTCGTTGACAAGGTTAAGCTTCGGGGCGAGGGACCATGCGTTAATGTGTCCTAAATTATAGGTGGCCGGAGCGGTCACTCTGTTGGCATCTGTGGGTGGCCGCCTCTGATGACGGGTCTGCTGGATACTGCTACGTCTACGATCTTGTCTACGGCACTCCACACGACGGGGGGCTTCCCCAGTGCCGGGAGTGGGATGCAGAGCAGCACTCCTTTGAGCTGATAGTTTTCCTCGTTCAATGGCTCTTCTCTTCATTTGTTGTCCGCCCCGGCATCCTCGCCTCCTCAGCCGTCGCCGGCATCCGACCGGGACCGATTCGGCGGGGTGGACCAGGCCAGGGGGCGGCTCGGCGCTGTTTTCTTTAGCGCCGGCTGCGGCCGGGCGCTGCTGGCCGGGGTCGGTCCGGACCTCCAGACACGTAGACATCTGTGGCGGCTGTTCTAGGGGGCGGTGTTGACGGGGGTAGAGAGGTGCGAAACGATTGATGTTGGTATGGATGCGCGTTTCCGACTGGTGGCTGTTCTGCGGCTGGTGGACATGACGATAGTTCTGTTTGTTTTGCTGTTTTCTCATATGCTCGCACTGATCATGAAATTTTGATGACAGGACCGGGAACTTGGCTTAATTACGAATCTTGCCTTACGCGTCAGAGGGTTTTCTTGGGTAATGTGGCTCGCCCTCGCACATTACAAGCATCAGTATCCGTTGAGGTATTCAAACTTAATATAGCGGTTTTCAGATGATTAAGGCACTCACAGTTTTTGGCGGCGTCACACATTCACGGTTCGATGTTCAGGATGTACGTAATTACACTATGCCGTAACAATGTTGTCTTGTTCCGGAGAAATCTATGAAAGAGCGTGGAGCGGCCGGGGGTCGCTGTCAAGCGCCCGCCACCCGGCCCAGTCACCCTGTAGATGGAGGGCACCGAAGGTCAGTTGATGTAAACAGACCACACATTCGGCCATGGAAAACCCTAACATGATTCGGCTTGCGTTGACTTCGAATTCCTTTAGCATGACACGTAGCTGTCAGCATCACGATGATTGTGAATAGTAAATATTATTTTTGCCTGATATATGGAGAGGAAACGGTTAGTGTATCCAACCGATTCCAAATTTAGAGCGATCATAAGATGGACGCCGGCATATCGCTCGCATGCGTGGAAGCTGCATTTTGGGCCCACTGAACAACATGCCTCGTGTTATACGAATCAGAGTAATGTCTGCCGGTGACCATGTACGGTGTCTCGCAGGCGGCGCCCTGTTCACCCCACATGTGTAGCACGTCTCATGGTACATGTGTCAGAGTGTCGGCTGCCAGTGACCGTGTACGGTGTCTCGCAGGCGGCGCCCTGTTCACCCCACATGTGTAGCACGTCTCGTGGTACATGAGTCAGAGTGCCGACTGTCAGTGACCGTGTACGGTGTCTCGCAGGCGGCGCCCTGTTCACCCCACATGTGTAGCACGTCTCATGGTACATGAGTCAGAGTGCCGGCTGCCAGTGACCGTGTACGGTGTCTCGCAGGCGGCGCCCTGTTCACCCCACATGTGTAGCACGTCTCATGGTACATGAGTCAGAGTGCCGGCTGCCAGTGACCGTGTACGGTGTCTCGCAGGCGGCACCCTGTTCACCCCACATGTGTAGCACGTCTCATGGTACATGAGTCAGAGTGCCGACTGTCAGTGACCGTGTACGGTGTCTCGCAGGCGGCGCCCTGTTCACCCCACATGTGTAGCACGTCTCGTAGTGCATGAGTCAGAGTGCCGACTGTCTTTGACCGTGTACGGTGTCTCGCAGGCGGCGCCCTGTTCACCCCACATGTGTAGCACGTCTCATGGTACATGAGTCAGAGTGCCGGCTGCCAGTGACCGTGTACGGTGTCTCGCAGGCGGCGCCCTGTTCACCCCACATGTGTAGCACGTCTCATAGTACATGAGTCAGAGTGCCGGCTGTCAGTGACCGTGTACGGTGTCTCGCAGGCGGCGCCCTGTTCACCCCACATGTGTAGCACGTCTCATAGTACATGAGTCAGAGTGCCGACTGTCAGTGACCGTGTACGGTGTCTCGCAGGCGGCACCCTGTTCACCCCACATGTGTAGCACGTCTCATAGTTCATGAGTCAGAGTGCCGACTGCTTGACCGGTACGGTGTGCAGGGGCCCTTTTGTGTAGCACGTCTCATGGTACGGTGAGGCCGGCTGCCAGTGACCGTGTACGGTGTCTCGCAGGCGGCGCCCTGTTCACCCCACATGTGTAGCACGTCTCATAGTACATGAGTCAGAGTGCCGGCTGTCAGTGACCGTGTACGGTGTCTCGCAGGCGGTGCCCTGTTCACCCCACTGCTGCAGTACGCGAAGCTGCCGGTCCGCGCGCGCTCCAACTGCGCCGCGGCGTACCGGCTGCGCTCCGGTCTGAGCAAGCGCATCTGCGCCGGCGGAGGTGCCGGCGGCATCGACACGTGTCGCGGAGACTCTGGCGGACCGCTGATGGTGGCAGGTGGGTGGTGGCGACAGGCCAGCGCAGCCTGGTGTGCCCGTCCAGTGATGGGCCGCGCCGGCGGGTACGGTGATGCCCGCGTGCGCAGACGTCAGGTCAGTGGTGATGGCGTCGGTAGCGAATCACGATGGTGCTGGTTCGGTGAGAGTGGTTGCGGTTGTCGATGAATTTCGATTGTCGATGGTTGTCGATGCATCTGTCGGGTGGTTGGTTGGCAACGTAATAAGCTGAGCTGCTTCGCATAGTCAACTCGACTTTGTCCAGTCGTTGAAAGCTACTCGTCGTTTGCTGTATTGTCTGGTTTGCTTATACCTGTCGGTTCACATTCATAGACTATGCCTAAGCTACCCTGCAAGGCGTTCGATATTGTGACGGTGCAGATCCACTCTGTGAGTAAAGTAGTAATAGTAATGTGGCATTTAAATAAGCACAGTTTACCGAACATTTCGCTAGAACCCATCGCGATGTAGTCGGTGCCAATGCTCCGTCTCTTCAAGCTCTCTGCGTATGTACATCGTGTGGGTTTACGAGAAACTATCACCTGCCAGACCGTTTTGACACCGTTTTTTTTCACGTCATATGAAGACCATTCCAGGGATGAGTACAGCAGCTGCACGGTTTGAAGCTCTGGAGCGTTACTGCCAGTGTACCAGTGACGGAGATGGGGGAAGCTGTCCATGTATGTGTCCTGTACTTGATGTTAGGTGCAGCTGCTGGTAGCCGCACACCACTCTGCTGGTACCCACATATCACTGCTGGTAGGCATATATCACTGCTGGTAGCCACACATCACTCTGCTGGTAGCCACACGTCACTGCTGGTGGTCATATATCACTCTGCTAGTAGCCACACATCACTCTTCTGGTAACCACCCAAGACTGCTGGTGGTCATATATAACTCTGCTGGTAGCCACACATCACTCTACCGGTAGCCACATATCAATCTGCTGATAGCTGCACATCACTCTGCTGATAGGCACACATCGTGAGTGGCCTCCGTCTTGCCATCAGCCAACCGGTGGTGCGCACCGTGGATGAAGGAACAGGCTGCAAGGCCCCTCCCCCCCCCTCCCTCCACTCCAAACTTCCAGGTGCCTTGACCATTAGCTCTACGGGCGGCGCATGAAAATATTCGTCTTAGGAATTGACCCACCACCCCTCAATACTTTGAACGTTCGTTTGCTCCCAGCAAGCAAACACTCGCTGAGTTCCTGTGTTTGGCGTTCGGCCAGTGACCTGTGTGCCCGTGCCGGCTGTGCTCCATGGGTTCCGTTTTGACACGCGCGTACACCGGCGAGCGCCCTCCGGCCGTGACCTGACCTGACCTGACCTGACACTGGCCTGTTGCAGTGCGGTTCGGCACGCTCTGGTACCAGTCGGGCGTCTCGTCGTTCGGCATGAGGCAGTGCGGCACTGTGGCCGGCTATACGCGGGTCCTCGACTACGTCGACTGGATCCGGGACACCATCCGGCAGTGATGATCTGAGAGGGAGTGATCCGGGACACCATCCGTCAGTGATGATCTGAGAGGGAGTGATCCGGGACACCATCCGTGGGGTGACCCGTAGTGATGATCTGGAGGGAGTGATCCGAGACACCATACGGCAGTGATGACATGAGAAAGAAAGAGAGAGAGAGAGAGAGAGGGTGGAGAGAGTACATAGTACCATCTACCGAGAACCGTGGTCCTAGGAGACATATAGCCATCAAGTCATAAAGTGCAAATGCTTAGTAAGAGCCACGGGGGTCATTTTGGTGAAGTTTATACAGAGAATACACTGCAAGTCTAGACAAAGTGATACTCAACACCGTAGTCAATATTATACCGTAAATTATAAAGAAGCCATCTCCCAACATCCTACATACTTATGCAAATCATACATCTGCATCTTACCTACTTAACAAATACCGATACCTATCTACTTACGTATCTACCCAGCGTATCAAGTTCTATTCCCTCGATCTCGCGTAACTCATGCGGGGATCGAGTGATCACGTAGCGCAGGCATAAGGTCATAACGTGATTATGCTTAATAAGAGCCACGGATGCCGTCTGAGATAAGACCTGAAAGAAAATGTGCTTCGAGAGAAAAAGAGAGAAAAAGGACTTCGACACCACCATTCTTCCCAATCAGTATCATAGACCCCCTTCCAAAAAACTATCTACCCTAACTTATCTAGCAGCATTCACATGATATTGAACACAATCTCTCACACCCATGCCATATAAATTATTATCAAACTCCATCCATTCCTGCACAATGTACATCTAGTAGCATAAATCTCACCCCACCACCACTATCAACGATTTTTTTAAGAACAAGATTCTCCAACATAAAAAGTGTCCACCCAATGTTTTAATCATTCCTGTGGACTTCCCCTCGATAATGTTGGATGTGGGAACCTTCAAAAAGACACTAGGCAACTTTGGAAAGAGTTAGCCGACGCTTGCTTCGTCTACATACTTCATTAGTCACGTGATGCGTGACAGCTACGAGGAAAACGCACTGAAGCGAACCATGACTGAAGCCGATTGGTGTCACATGCGGCAGAATATGACTAGAGCCAATTGGTATCACTGACGGCGGAACAAGGTGATAGGAGCAACGGGGCACGGTGCCTCATCACATCCGGCAATTTAGCATTGGCCCTTTGGCAGTGACTGACAGGAGTCGACCCAAGGACTTCCTGGTGCCCCCAGGCAGTCCTTGGGTCGGGCATCTCCTTTAACATCGGGCATTCCGACATCGCATGTGATTGGTGTAATACAATTGTTGCTTTCAGTCCGAAGTGGTGTCCAGAAGTGTGCAGTGAGCGCCTCGCTGATTTGAGACCAGGTGGCGCGACTGCTGAAAACTGCTATGTTGGAGGAATGCTTCGAAGCAGGAATGATTGGTGGGATTTAGCAGGCGAGGTTACACGCGTGACACTAGCTGTGTGAAAAGTTGTCACACGCAAAATTCACTTAATATTTGCTCATGTCTGTAAACACAAAGAGAACAAGCACCAAGACATGGAAGTACCCCTTCGAAAGACGGTGGTCACCTACAACGCTCATGAGGAAAGGTGGCAGCACCAGAAAATGGTGAATGGTATCCATGGAGCACAGCAAGTCTAACTCATGGAGCAGGAGTAGGAAGGCCATGAGCGTGGGCATGTCGTGGCATATCCAGGATTTTGCCTAGGGAGCCATTTCGAATTTTGGTGCCATTTTGTCTGTGGTGCCCCTTCTCTCGCTGGGAGTGCTCCTGTTGTAGGGGTGGCGGCTCTGCCGTCGGTGGGGTGTGGTGGGAGGATGGATGTGTGGGATCTGGGGGTGAGTGTTTTGTGGGGCGTTTTAGGTGTGTGAAAAGGGGTGTAAATCCAGCTTAACTGAAACTCATTGAACTTATTTTGAGCTTGGTCTAACTACGACGGAACTAATTAAGACTGAACTAAATCACTACTTTGCTGCTTGTGTCTATGTCGGGGTTGTGTTGTGCTGTGTTTCCCCACCACCTCGACCACACATTCCCCCACCCCAGCCGGTTTTGTGTTGTTTGCTACCGTCCCTAGCACGAATTTATATGTGTGCGGGGTCAAAGATTTGGGAACACCATATAGGTAAGTAGGTATCTCTAGCCAAATTTGAATTAATACGTTGTATTAGAGAATTAATGAGAGCATAATTTGTCCTTGTTTCGAACGACTTGTCCAGAATTGGGACTTTGGATGCTAATAGTAGCATGCTTTTGTGCAATGTTCCGCACGAAATATGTGCCTGTGTTTAGCCCCAAGCGGCTTCCGCTGATTCTTAAAACTACCTACATTCATTATCTTTATTTGCATTCATTCTCCACATTCGCTCGCCCCACTCATACCCTCCTTATTAATTAATTAATTGATTGGTCGTAAAATACCCCCCACCCCCCACCCCAGCGGTACACAAAGACATGTATTGTCAGACCATTGCTCTATTTTTGATGGTATGTTGGCCGAATATGTAAGCATTTCACTATCAACCATAGCTGGCCTAGCCATTATTGGCAGCGTTCCTCGCCTCAACAAGGTTTTAACTGCAACGAAGGAGGCTCCGAGTGCCGGCTCCGAGTGCTTATAAAAGCGCTCTAGTGTCTTTGAGCAGCCTACCTGACCTTAAGTCGATGTCGCGCCGGGCCGTATTCGCCGTAGCCGTGCGACCAGGCCAATGTCTCCATAGGCGTGCACGGATCCCTACCACGTTGGGCACGTTCTCTGGCCGACTGCGTAACCTAGTCGGCCCTATCCTTTCATCCTCGGGGCTCACGGCACGCCAAACCCGTTCGCACGTTCACTCGAACCGCCGTACAACTCCGTGCCCAAACCTGCAGCGAACGGGACGGACTCACGACCTTGCAGTGTTTTGCGGTACCCTATTGTTCGGCGCCGAGCTCGACGGACGCAATGTGTGCTTCCCTTAATGGCATCACATGCATACTCAGCCCGAAGCCCGTCTGCGCCCCTGGGTCACAGAGGTCAGCGCGATTTTGCGGTCAAAGAACCAGAGCACGTGAGTTAACGACCCCGAGGTGCCCGTTCATTGCACCCTCTCACAATTCGACATCATCCAAACGCAGGTTATATATATATATATATATATATATGTATGTGTGTGTGTGTGTGTGTGTGTGTGTGTGTGTGTGTGTGTGTGTGTGTGTGTGTGTGTGTTTGTGTGTTTGTATATATATACTTAAGTAAATTTGCTACTTATCAATGGACATACATAGAAAATGGGATGAATCATGAGAATAAGCAAGTTATGCCGAGATGACCTTGATGCATATGTTTCAACCTCAAATGGTACAAATGCAGTAATAAATGAGGAATAACATAACTTGTTCTCATCAATGATTACATCACAACAACAGCACAAGCATGCAGACAATTGGCAATCAGGTCACAAAGCAAGCGACAATTTCCGTCGCAAAAATAACGCGCTCATTTTCTTTCGGCTCTTCGCAATAGATTATATTCTCACCGTAGGTCCTGCCTGAGTAGCATTTCTGTCCCCTTTAACAAGATGTTAAGAAGTCGATAGTTTATAATGGCTGTGATCTCAACTCGACAGAGCATGTCAACGGATCCTGTGGGATCCGCAGGCCTACTCTGCAAGCTACTTGGCATAGCTGTATAATTTAGAGATATCGTGCCTGGAGTGCGTCGCGAAATGTTCCACGACCGAAAAAGGTAACCAAGTCTCCAGAGGAGTGTCGTACCGTGTTTGTACCGAATGAAGGCAAATATACACAACAACTAGAAAGTACGCTGCATATGAACCTGATAAGTACACCGGGAAGCAATAAGGAAATATTTTAACCAGATTATCCAGAGTTACAGTAGGACTAGTAAATGAAAGCAAAACCGAATATCGCAAGAGACTCCACCTGCAATGTCGGACCGGTCGTGGATTTCATCGAGTATTGCAACAAATCAGGCAAACCAGCCACTCCTCTCAAGCGGAGTAGGAAAGCTCTATGACAGCGTGCGTTGGTTACGCATGAAACGGACTATATCCTGCTATGGATTTTGGAATAATATTGTCAAATGGATTGATCTAGTTTACGATAGCGATCCATTTTTTTTTAGAACTGTGTGAGTGCAAATAAACGGATGTCTTTCACGTACGTACAATGTTGAGGGTGGCCATAGTGAGGCCGCATTGAGCGTGGCATAGGTGTCCATTAAGTTTTCTCTTTTTTCCTTTGTCTTGCGTAGACTGTGAAAAAAGGAGTTCATAATGTAAGGTAGGGATTAGTGATCAATGACACGGAAATGAATGTGTCCAACTACGCAGATAATATAACAGTAATAATGGACGGAACTACCGAATCTCTAACTTTCCAAAGATACTTGAAAGTTTTCAATTAGTATCTCTGACAGACTCTCGATTATTAACTCGTCAGAAATCACAGGTTTTATCGATGGAAAAAATGCAGTGAATATGCAGCCTATGTGTCTTATTTACGACTTCCAAGGATTACGTGAAACGATCGAAATATTTGGCATTCAATTATCGAATGATCACAACGTTAAAGTGGCCCAACTCCATTACGAAGACAGTACAGCATTACGAACCAATATCTAGATTCATGGGCTGAAGGAGGCCCGACTGTGCGTAAGCGTCTGTGGTTGTGGGTGTGTACGTGTGTGGGTGGGTGTGTGAAATAACGGAGTCGGACAAAGGCAGTAAGTGCCCGATATAGTCTTGAATCAATTGACACAAATTATAGCAGTGAACAACTACAAACATGGTCTGGCGGAAAAGTAAAGGTTATTGTAATTCCTTAGGGCAATGAGGGCAGTCCGTGATTTGCAGCACGGACTGCCCTCCCCCTCCCCCCACTCTGACGGAGATACGATATTCCGGCCGGTTGCAAAAGCGAGTTGCACAAGCGATTTTAAAAGATGTTTTAGCTGTCACATGTCACAGCCATCATTGTTCAAAGTCTTATGTTCAATCAGATGTTGTCCGTCGTTCGTCTGGGGTCTCAGCAAGTCTCATCGTCTCAGTATAATGTGTGCAATGTCAGTTGTCGGCTAAAGAGACGTTGTTCGGCGTAAAGCCCGACCAGTCAGTTGCAGCGACAAGGATAAACATAATACTTACGATTGCAAGCAACCCATCTTCGAAAACAAGGATCATGACGAGTGCATAATCCGAGGAAACTTCAAAACGTTTGAGGGAAGAGCAATATATATATATATATATTTTTTTTTTTAATATGTGTTCCGAATCAATGGCAAAGGACAACAATTCATCTTGGGTCTATGAACTACTGCTTGAGTGAGCGTGTCATGTACAGATTGCAGATGCGGTGTGGTGTGTGCTGCGGTGTTCTTATGTGACGGTGCCCATTGTGACCATAATGTGTATGATATAATCTCATATTGCATTATGTGTACCATAAAAAAGAAGTTTTAGTGTCCATAAGAAAATAGGCTGAATGTATTGCTGGAATTGTGCATAACCAGAGAAAAATGTGGGGTGGACAATTTTCACTCCGCTTCGATTTTTCATGTTCACTTTTCAACTTTCACCCAGCTGTCAGTACCAACCCTGACCCAGCGCCGCCCTGGAGTGTACTAGCTAGACAGTAGTTAGCGTATTTGTGAAATATCGGTGACTGGATAAGGGTGGCTTTTAAACTCCATCCCCTCTGTACGGTGAATGTCAGGTAATGACGACTGAAGTGCAAGCTCGTCATTGGTAGCTTCCAAGGGTTTTAATGCGCTTGGAGTTTCAAAGCGTTTTAATATTCGCCTCGCTGACGTCATAGTCGGAACTGGCCACGAGTTCGAGGCATGGATGGAGCTTTGCACCAACATTTGGTGCCAGAATGCCACCTGTATTTGGGAGAGATATTGCTAAGTCTATACCGATGCACAGAAAGCATCACTTTGGAAGCACCAGCACCATGCAAAGACACCAGCTAAGATATTCAGAGAACCTGTGTGACGGTAGTTTCAGGTGAACTGTAGCAAGATGCAACGATTTACGACGAAATGATAGCAAATGACTACCGTAATTCATTCATGTGAAAATGTATTAATCAAGTACGATTTTCAATGCAAAATCTGCATCACGAAGACTGTCACTTATACCAGGCATTATTTAGGTATCATCCTTGGGGCGTGCGTAAAATCTTGGCTGAAATTGTCGTCCTACCAAGCCGTGTCGGGTCATTTGCTAGATTTCCATCAGCATCAACATCATCACGAAATGCATGTCAGAAGGAAAAGCGGAGCACGTGTGCGATCATGTAATGTGCAAGTTAAAATACGTGTGATGGATGCATGTGCACTATATCTTGTCGTGCGAAACTTTGCTGTTGCGCATCCTCTGTGTGCTGTCCAAGTGCTAGCACGATGGAACGGCTCAAGTTACATTGTCGCCATGCAACATCCAGCATGAATGAAGGCCAACAGCGGTGGCGGCGGCGCCACTCAGGACGAAAGAGCGCTCCTCGCGGTGTCACCCGCAGACACAGCATCGCCAGCATCGCCACCACCACCACCGGCATCGTCACCAGGACCGTGCTCGGGCCACCGCCTCGGCTGAGGCCTTCGTCTCGGCTGGCAGATCGAGACGTCACGACGGGCGACCGTCACTCGCAGATGAACGGCTTGCGGTGGTGGCAGGCGATGTCGTGCCAGACGACGCCGTCCTGGTAGAAGTTGTTGAGGAGGCCGAGGCAGTACTCGTTGCCCTCGCGGTTGTCGGGCTGCGGCCGGCCGTTGCGGCCCGTGCGTGACCAGTTGATCGGCTGCACCTGGTGGCAGTTGGCCCAGACGAAGCCGCTCTGCGGCTGTCGACTTCCGGACGTCCAGATGAACTCGATGCCTGCCGACCGGTCCGGTGAGGTCAGGGCGGGTGGTCATCCGGTGGTCATGGGCGGTCACGGGTGAGATCAGGGCGGGTGGTCATCTGGTGGTCGTGGGTGGTCACGGAAGAGATCATGGTGGGTGGTCATCCGGTGGTCATGGGCGGTCACGGGTGAGATCAGGGCGGGTGGTCGGCGGGAGACGGCTGTGCCGCCAACGCGATGGAACGCTTCAGCGTTGATGCTGACGTCCTAGCAGGATTTGCAGCACGGACTGCCCTCCCCCTCCCCTCCCACTCTGACGGAGATACGATATTCCGGCCGGTTGCAAAAGCGAGTTGCACAAGCGATTTTAAAAGATGTTTTAGCTGTCACATGTCACAGCCATCATTGTCTCAAAGTCTTATGTTCAATCAGATGTTGTCCGTCGTTCGTCTGGGGTCTCAGCAAGTCTCATCGTCTCAGTATAATGTGCCAACCGGTGCATCGACATTGCAAGCAAATCAGACAATAATACGCCCGTTATTATGTAGAAATGCAGGAGAATGGCTCGACAACATATGACACTAATCCTATGTAATAATAATCCAGACATGTAATAGCCTATATAAATAGGACAACCACCCAGACTCCAACGGGGACCAATAGTGAAAAAGCCGCCAGTGAGTAACCGTAAGTCTGTCACCAGCCCAGACAAGCTCCCGTGGACACCAGCCGGACGTGCTCCCGTAGACACCAGCCTGGACGTGCTCCCGTGGACACCAGCCCGGACGTGCTCCCGTGGACACCAGCCCGGACGTGCTCCCGTAGACACCAGCCTGACGTGCTCCCGTGGACACCAGCCCCGACGTGCTCCCGTGGACACCAGCCCGGACGTGCTCCCGTGGACACCAGCCCGGACGTGATCCTGTGGACACCAGCCTGGACAAGCTCCCGTGGACACCAGCCTGGACGTGCTCCCGTGGACACCAGCCCGGACGTGCTCCCGTGGACACCGGTCCGGACGTGCTCCCGTGGACACCAGCCTGGACGTGCTCCCGTGGACACCAGCCCGGACGTGCTCCCGTGGACACCAGCCCGGACGTGCTCCCGTGGACACCAGCCCGGACGTGCTCCCGTGGACACCAGCCCCGACGTGCTCCCGTGGACACCGGTCCGGACCTGCTCCCGTGGACACCGGTCCGGACGTTCTCCCGTGTGGACACCAGCCTGGACAAGCTCCCGTGGACACCGGTCCGGATGTGCTCCCGTGGACACCAGCCTGGACGTGCTCCCGTGGACACCAGCCCGGAGTGAGCTGTCGGCCCGTCACCACGTACCGTCGCGTCGGATGATTCTGTTGATGGAGTTGCTCTTCTGCGGCGTCTCGATGGACACCAACTGCTGGCCGCGCCGCAGACACCGATCGTTCGCCTGGAACCAGTCGAACGTGGCGTCGCGGCCCAGCTGCGGGTCCCGCCACGAGAAGTACGCGCCGCGCTTGGAAGACTGCCGACTGGACTGGCAGCTGGGCGGGATCCTGCCGCCCTGCTGGAACTGGCCGCCTTGCTGGAACCGGCCGCCCTGTTGGAAGCGGCCGCCCTGCTGGAAGCGGTTTCCCTGCTGGAACCGGCCGCCCTGCTGGAGCCGGCCGAACGGCTGGAACTGGCCACCGAAGCGGCCGAAATTTTGGCCGTCGGCGCTGCAGGCCAGCACCGCGCACAGCACGGCCAGCACCAGCCAGCCACCGCCCATCTGAAACGGCGCGGCGGCCGGTGTCAGCAGCACAATACAACACAGCACAACACAACACAACACAGCACGGCCAGCACCAGCCAGCCACCGCCCATCTGAAACGGCGCGGCGGCCAGTGTCAGCAGCACAATACAACACAGCACAACACAACACAACACAGCACAATACAACACAGCACAACACAACACAACACAGCACAACACAACACAGCACAACACCAGCCAGCCACCGCCCATCTGAAACGGCGCGTCGGCCGGTGTCAGCATCACAACACAACACAACACAGCACAACACAACACAGCACAGCACAACACAACACAGCACAGCACAACACCAGTCAGGCGCCGCCCATCTGAAACGGCGCGGCGGCCGGTGTCAGCAGCACAATACAACACAACACAGCACAACACAACACAGCACAACACAACACAACACAACACAGCACAGCACAGCACAGCACAGCACAACACAACACAACACCAGTCAGGCGCCGCCCATCTGAAACGGCGCGGCGGCCAGTGTCAACATCACAACACAATAAAACACAGCACAACACAGAACAGCACAACACAACACAGCACAACACAACACAACACAGCACAACACAGCACAGCACAACACAACACAGCACAACACACCAGCCAGCCACCGCCCATCTGAAACGGCGCGGCGGCCAGTGTCAGCATCACAACACAATAAAACACAGCACAACACAGAACAGCACAACACAACACAGCACAACACAACACAACACAGCACAACACAGCACAGCACAACACAACACAGCACAACACAACACAACACAGCACACCACAACACAACACAGCACATCACAACACAGCACAGCACAGCATAACACAACACAGCACAGCACAACACAACACAGCACAGCACAACACAGCAGAGCATAACACAACACAACACAGCACAGCACAACACAGCACAGCACACCAGTCAGGCGCCGCCCATTTGAAACGGCGCGGCGGCCAGTGTCAGCAGCACAACACAACACAACACAGCACAACATAACACAGCACAACACAGCACAACACAACACAGCACAGCACAACACAGCACAGCACAACACCAGTCAGGTGCGTCCATCTGAAACGGCGCGGCGGCCAGTGTCAGCAGCACAGCACAACACAGCACAACACAGCACAGCACAGCACAACACCAGTCAGGCGCCACCCATCTGAAACGGCGCGTCGGCCAGTGTCAGCAGCACAACACAACACAGCACAACACAACACAACACAACACTGCACAACACAACACAGCACAGCACAACACAGCACAGCACAACACCAGTCAGGCGCCGTCCATCTGAAACGGCGCGGCGGCCAGTGTCAGCAGCACAGCACAACACAGCACAACACAGCACAGCACATCACAATACAGCACAGTACAGCACAGTACAGCACAGTACAGCACAGTACAGCACAGTACAGCACAGTACAGCACAGTACAGCACAGCACAGCACAGCACAACACCAGTCAGGCGCCGCCCATCTGAAACGGCGCGGCAGCCAGTATCAGCAGCACAACACAACACAACACAGCACAACATAACACAGCACAACACAGCACAACACAACACAGCACAGCACAACACAGCACAGCACAACACCAGTCAGGTGCGTCCATCTGAAACGGCGCGGCGGCCAGTGTCAGCAGCACAGCACAACACAGCACAACACAGCACAGCACAGCACAACACCAGTCAGGCGCCGCCCATCTGAAACGGCGCGTCGGCCAGTGTCAGCAGCACAACACAACACAGCACAACACAACACAACACAACACTGCACAACACAACACAGCACAGCACAACACAGCACAGCACAACACCAGTCAGGCGCCGTCCATCTGAAACGGCGCGGCGGCCAGTGTCAGCAGCACAGCACAACACAGCACAACACAGCACAGCACATCACAATACAGCACAGTACAGCACAGTACAGCACAGTACAGCACAGTACAGCACAGCACAGCACAGCACAACACCAGTCAGGCGCCGCCCATCTGAAACGGCGCGGCAGCCAGTATCAGCAGCACAACACAACACAGCACAACACAGCACAGCACAGTGCAGCACAGTACGGCACAGCACAGCACGAGTCAGGCGCCGCACATCTGAAACGGCGCAGCAGCCGGTGTCGGCAACACAGCACAATACAACACGCACAGCTTCAGACAGTCAACAGCACGCACAGCTTCGGACGGTGCACAGCACGCACAGCTTCGGACGGTGCACAGAACGCACAGCCTCGGACGGTGCACAACACGCACAGCTTCGAACGGTACACAGGACGCGCAGCTTCGGGCGGTGCACAGCACGAGTAGGTTCGAATGGTGCACAGCACGCGTATTTCAACACCGGAACTGGACTGTGATCAGTCTCTGGAAATCCTACATTTGGAGAACATAATCTTCCGGATCAAATTAGAAGGTAATGGTTTGCTTATTGTGACATCACGTGCAAATTTTCTACCTTCTAGACTTTGCGCTAAGTGCGCAATTTGGCATATAATTGATTAGATTGTGGATAACAGATTGTACAGTATATTCTCATTGTAACCATTTCATATATAAATTTTTATTCGACGACCATATTGTGTTCAAACACCATGGAATGAAGGCCATGTCCTAATACATCGCACATGAACATTTTGTCGAAGATGGTAAGATTGCACCATTGCATTCTAAAACAGCACTATTCAACTTTCTGGTGGAAAAAGGCATGTTTTACTGCCGAGGATTGTCTTCTTGGTGGAAACCCAGGATTGGACTGGTGTTCCAACCATGTTCAGGATGCAGCACATATCTCAAAGTTTCAGCAATGGCCACGTTATCGTTTAATCGGATGTCAGCCGTCGTGAGGATTTATCACGTTAACGGTGTTGATTTTCTACAGCGATAGCATGCACGCTAATGGCCTGTTCTTGCTACCACGACATTAGTGACACATTATGCTCTTTTCCAGTGTACTTATTTAGGAGCGTACGACACATATACTCATTAATTAAGCATTGCATGGAAAGCAGCACAGGCTTTCACACTCGGTCAAGTACATTTCGTTCTCCATTGCAATGTAAATACAATCATTCTTGTGTTGTCAACAGTCTGATCCATTCTGCTGTCACATTTGTGCGATAGTTTTTTTTTTTTTGGGGGGGGGGACATCCACACCATTGGAGCATACCAGGAACACTCCTCTACAGAGGCGGCATGATTTGCAAAAATCAGTATGGAGTGTACTCTCTGTGTGCATGGGCGCTACATGATCAACATGGTCGATGCGCCCTAAAGCCCAAATAACTAACTAACTAACTAACTAAGCCTCTCTGTGTGCAGTGCATCATCTGTTGCAAGCATTTGGTGTCTTAATTGCAATACCAACAACAGCGATCATTCTTCCAGACACTAATTCCACATAAACTGAAAATTGTAGTAATTGTAATTTGATTAATTTCTGTTCGGTGACGATATCATATAACTTCTTTTCCTTCTTTTTTTCAAATCTGAATATCATTATCGAAACTGCTGCTCCCTGGGCTTGCCTGACTGCCAGGAGCAACCAATCACGGCGCAAAGCGTTGGCAACGATCACCTGTTCTTTCTTGTTCTCTAGGCGAACAGCTGATGGAGGTGGTGCGGTCAAGGTGATGGGGTGGTGTGGTCAAGGTGGTGGAAGTTATTTAGTCAAAATCAATACCAGTGATGATACACTAGTCGTGAAGAAAAGTGATGAAATTTTGGGTGCATGCATTTGCACCGGCCACCACAGCATTTAAGTCTGTTGCGTCAGTGTTGAGTGCGGCACTGTTGTAAACAAAGTAGACAGTCGTTTTCCCGCATACACATAAAACGATGAGTAGTTGAAATGCGATTTTTCAGTGTTGGATCCCATGGGGGATCTAATGGTTGAGCACCAGAAATTTTGTGCTGAAATTGAAGCTGCAGACGTATTTTCTTTTTTAAATATACTTTGCACTTCGTCCCGTTGAAAGTTCAGGTTTTCCTGTTTAGGCACGTTAGCGCTAAAGCAAGGCTTCTCAGACTCCTGCCAGTGATTTGTGTCTACCAAAAATTGGCTCAGAGACGCGTTTATCCAAGCTGGCAGCTGGACACGGTATTGCCACACGCTCTTGCACAGTATGCACATTTAGAAACGAGTGTTGAAATTGAGTGCAACCGTATTCATCATTTAGATAACTTCATGCAAGGCACACGTGTAATTGTAGTTGTGCATACGCTGAGACAAATCAACTCACTGTTTCGGCGATGCATCCCGCATCTAGCACATTGTTTACAACCATTATCACACCCCATCATGTCGCTATTGCATCAGCGTAGGCCGAGCAAGGTTGGGGAGACACGGACAGTGCGTCTGTTCTGGTGGAGATCTCCGGTCACGGCGCACAGAGGCGCCGCCACTCTGCCGCACTGTAGGGCGGCCCGAGACGTGTCGTGAAGCAGCTGCCGGCCCGGGCCAGCAGCTCTGCTAGACCGGCCGGCCGCATTGCCCAATATTTGCGGCACCGTTCAAAGGCCGCCGCTGGTTGCCGACTGGAAGCTTCCGCTGCCACATCCGCTGCGTTAACGCGCCGGCTGACCTCGTACGGGCCCAGTCCGCCGGCTTGTGCGTCGGTGCGACATTGGTGCGAGTACTTGGAGTGTCGGCTTAACGGAGCTGAGCCGGTCAGGCGACCCGCGGACCATTGAACATCGCAAGCATGATTTGCCTGGAAATCCTGCGCGGATGGCTTAGCACGAGAGAAAGCCCGCGGCGGCGGAAGACATCCGGTATCCCCATGCAAGTGTCGCTTTGTGTTTGATCGAGAGGTGCATTGAAGGTCAAGATCCATCGGCCGCACCAGCCGCCCACTGACAATGGCTGCCACTTTCACTTCGCCGCCCGGCGGGACACAAAGCCGGTGTGGCGCTGCCGACCGCGCGCTCAGCCGTGAGCCGGACACGGAACAGGCCATCACACCTAGCCGACCGTCCTACAGGTGCCGTGTCCGAGATGCCGCCGTGGTCTGGTGGGCCCTGGACGGGGCGTGAGTCGGGCCGGCCTGAGGTGAGGATGGGGTTGATGCGTGTGGGAGACGGCGGACGCTGAGGACACCAGGTAGTTGAGGACGTCAGGCCGACCAGGTTGTATCGGACACCACGCAGTGGAGGGCAGGGCCGGCCACAGCGTAATGTGAAAATGTCGACGGCGGCCGCCGCAGTCAGCCAAGCACTGTGCACGATGGTCACACACTGTGCACTGTGCACTGTACACTGTGCACGATAGCCACGCACTGTGCACTGTGCCCTGTACACTGTGCACGATAGCCACGCACTGTGACTGTGCACTGTGCACTATGCATGATATAAAAAAATGTGGTGGATTGTGAATGAGTATTCAAAGTTCGTTCAAATTATTGACCCCATGCTAAAACCAATCCAACTGGTTGAAAATGATGCCAATAGGTTCTTACCTAATTTAAAGAGGCTCACCTATTGGATGTACAAAGCCATATGCTTGGTGATGTGATGTACACATACATCTGTGTTGCTGGAATCACCCATTAAATATTATGCGGACTACCGAAAATCGTAAGTCCCTGGTTCATCTCAGCTTCATTTACACAGCTTGCGGGAACCCCGCTTACAAGCTCGCAAAGCATTTGGTGCTTGTTTTCGCTCCTCTAAGAAAAAAAAAATTAACAGGAACCAGTTCTTATCAATTTGCCGATAACATTAGTAGGGATGATGTGTCTGTTTTCCTGGCAAGTTTTTCTTAGAGATCTGATTGCAAATATCCCGTTGAAGGAAGCAATAGTCATTTGCACAAATACCCTTTTCAATGCTATCTGATGGGTCACTGAAATCACCGCGAATTTGTGCCCAGTCCCTGTTAAAGCCATCTGTCCGGAAATCATTTTTCGTGCTTCATGATATGTTCTATAAGCAGAAAGTGGTTGTCGGTATGGGTCTTCCACTAGTATCAATATTTGCCAAAATTTCCATTTCCATTTGCCACCATGAGAAGACAATATTTTGTCAACACATATCATTCCCCCCTCAACGTTTCGTCCAATTTTTATCGCCGTTATGTTGAGCATTACTTTCTTTCGTTTCGTGATCTGCATGTCGACTATTTCCTCGCTTTTCTGGGCGGCCGTCATCTAAACATTCAGTTCACTAAGGAAGATGAAATAGTTGAATCTCTTCCCTTTTTACAAATACCAGTACGAAAAGTTACCAGTTCCTACCCAAGCTACAGACACCAGCTTTCCGTAAGTCCACTTTTAGCGATATAGGCATGAGCTCTTTAGTTAGGTTCCAATGTCGTTAAGAAGTGTGTCATCAAATCATCTGAATTCCTGACATTTCACTTGAGTTCATATTTCCAGTTGTTCCATAAGGAGGGATACTTCCATTCTTCCATACTTGATGTCGTTAAAAATGGTTCCCATCCAGATGGTTCAAGCATGCATCAAACAACTTTTGGATTGTATATTCCAGCCAGCCAACCTTGTGGGAATTGTTCCGAAGCTGAGCAAATATTTCGTTTTCCCTTTCTTTTGGCATGACTCAGAGAGTCTGAATACTGATATAACGAGTGTTATGAATACATTTCAAAGTTTATCCATGTCTGGACCACATTTTCTTAGTTCGTTCGTTTAGACTTAACTCACATGTTTCTTTCAAGGGTAGGTTACCCAAGCGTTGTGCTTCCTCAGTGGTATATAAATTCAGTTGCTCCGAACGTAGGGCGTTATCCGTGTCACCTAATGTAACCTCTACTGCAGGACATTTGGGCAAATCTGTACGCACAGGAAAATTCATATCCAGCCCGGACCCCTCTCCCGTGCGTGTTCACTGCTTTGTGTGCGACTCTCGTATCAGCGCGTACAATTTCACAGTCACCTGGAGGTGACAAAGCGTTGGATCTGATAATTTTCAAGTCAATAAGCATCTGTAGGGTGCGACCGCAGCTGAATACCATGGCATTCGCTTACACTTTGTGTGCCACTGTGTGCCTCTGCTTACTACCGTGAATGAGGTGACCCAAATTTCTGAGAAACCTAGTTATGGTTAGACACAGAGGGGGAAGTTAGTATGTTCGTCACGTGTTTTTGTTCTATGTTTACTTTTCAGCCTGGTGCAGTTTGTGTGCATTCTGTACGATATTGTTGCTGCTTTGCTATTCCTGAAAATATCTGAAACGACGGGTAAGAGGCAACAATGAGAGGAGCCAGAAGAGGCAACAATGACAATGATTGTGACATCTGAGAATGAATATTCATCAAATATATGTACAGATATATATATATATATATATATATATATATAAACATTAGGTGCATGCACCATAGAAGAAGAAGCTCCTTTCCATTAACAAATAATTTTCGAACGGATTTGTTTACAGCGAAGGGCTTAATCTGGCTGGGATTTGTGTTCGATGTACACCTGCAGGCCAGCACTCCCGGTCCAGGTGCGCAGAGGTGCAGACTAGAGACAACCGAACAAACTGTCTCTGTCCTCTCTGTTTGCATGTGGAACAGCCTGGGATGCGAGCTCCAGAGCATACAAAACATTACTCGTAAATTGGTGTAAATGTGACGTTGTTGACCTGTTTGCTTATGATTGTGACTGTACTTTGACAATGTTGTGTATTTATAGCTGCGTTTCTGTACACTCCTACCGCTTACTGTATGACTTTTTGGTACAACAGCCAATGATGTTTTGGATATCACAACGAAATTTAAGGCAATACCATGGCAACACCAATCTGGGCAACGTACAATGTCATGATTCATAATCTGCATCCATAATTTTAATGTTTCATGCTAGGCTATCAAGCTAAGCCAGGTTATTGCATGACACGCATTCCTGTCGCGCGTGAAAAAAAAAATACAATCTCGCGTGCACGAGACCACCGTTCCCCCGAGAACTCGGGTTACCTTTCCTCTCAGCGCACTCTCGGTGACCACCAAGCCGGCCGGAAACGCCGAGGCGAATGTGGTTCGTTAGCAGCCGCACGGTGCACTCTGGCCATCCTCGGCTGCAGGCCGGCTATATACAGCGGCGACAGGTTCTGGAAGCCGACTTAGCGCGCACCATCTGATAAGCGGCTGGCAATTGCCGGAGACGGTCGGCACGACCGCGGTAAGGTCAGCTGCAGAGACTCGGCTCTGTGCAGACGCGTGCGGAGCGTACGGCCGCTGACGCAGTGTACGTGTGGGCTGTGGATCAGCGTCAGCTGAGCCGAGGTCCGTGAGGAGCGGACGGCCGCTGACGCCGTGTACGTGTGGGCTGTGGATCAGCGTCAGCCGAGGTCCGTGAGGAGCGTACGGCCGCTCACGCCGTGTACGTGTGGGCTGTGGATCAGCGTCAGCTGAGCCGAGGTCCGTGAGGAGCGGACGGCCGCTGACGCCGTGTACGTGTGGGCTGTGGATCAGCGTCAGCTGAGCCGAGGTCCGTGAGGAGCGGACGGCCGCTGACGCCGTGTACGTGTGGACTGTGGATCAGCGTCAGCCGAGGTCCGTGAGGAGCGTACGGCCGCTGACGCCGTGTACGTGTGGGCTGTGGATCAGCGTCAGCTGAGCCGAGGTCCGTGAGGAGCGGACGGCCGCTGACGCCGTGTACGTGTGGGCTGTGGATCAGCGTCAGCTGAGCCGAGGTCCGTGAGGAGCGGACGGCCGCTGACGCCGTGTACGTGTGGGCTGTGGATCAGCGTCAGCTGAGCCGAGGTCCGTGAGGAGCGGACGGCCGCTGACGCCGTGTACGTGTGGGCTGTGGATCAGCGTCAGCTGAGCCGAGATCCGTTCGGCGGCCGCCTCGGCGGCTGCTGTGTGCGTGAGAAGGCGCCATCGAGTGGGAGCTCTCGCTGAGAACTCGCCGGCACGTGGGGCCGCACACTGCGCAGTTTGCTGAAGTGGAGGATCGCGTACGTTGTTCTCGGTGTATCACATCTGGCGACACATACAACGGGTTTCCAGCACGTTTATTTCACGCGTCACCACAGAGCTGGAGATTTGCTTGCGGTATCGTCCATGTTGTGTTGGCTAGGCCAGGAATATGCCAACCGCGTGACCACCCTTGCCAGTGCACAACTCTCGCCAACATGTGTGAGCACACTTCGGAACGGACCTACGCAACTGTTCCGGAAAAACTACCATCTCCGTCACTTGCGCCATAGTATTCCACCACATACCTACCTACATACCACAACGGTGTCTTTTTGGTTTCTTAGAAAGGAGAATGGGGTGGGGGTGATAGCCGAGTGGTTAAGGTGTTGGGCTCTGGGTACCATAGGCCCCGAGTTCGACACTCGCACCGCTCGGGATATTTCCCAATCCCGCGGCACACCGGCGAAACAGTGTGGCAGTCATAATTACCCGTGAAGTTGCATAACGTGCGTCGTAAACTACCAATAAATAAACAATCAATGATATATATATATATATATATATATATATATATATATATATATATATATATATATATATATATATATATATATATATATCAGAATTGGACTGTTGTTTCATGCCAGGTATGCAATAGCTTAAGCTATTATCGATCACTTTTTGAAACTTTTTGAAAACATTTCGCACTAATAGTGCGTATGGCTTCTACTATCCAGCACCTCACAGCACTCCAATTGCTAAGGAAGTCAGCCTATCTATATAAATGACGGTATGACAAAAAGTAATCCTATCCACCGCGACTTTTTAATCATAAACTAATCGTCTTCATTTTATGTCTGCTACATGACCCAATTGGTGTAATGTAAAGCGTCGACTTGGAGATGAACATGTAATAGTTGGGGTATTAGGAACGACACTCGGTGGGAAGGGAGGCTCCACAAGGTCCAATTTAAAATCCGCCGTTGGAACTCAAATCTGCACTGGTTGGTTGATAGGGCGCGTGCAATGGCACCATCTAAAGCAACCGAAAGAAATGTTCCCCACGATGAGTCATACATGGATCCAGCCATGCGGATTGATGGGAGAGCACCATGAACCAGATTTTCAAGATCATGGCAAAATTGCAAGGCAGAAATCTACCAGCTATCTTGTTCTATTCTCACGAAGTGGCAAAGTAGTATTTTATCAGGGATCATGGCACCAATATTTTCGGCGTAAGATGCATATTTTCCAGTTTTCCCAATTGTTAGAAGAAGAAAAATCAGAATTGCTATACAGTCGGCGGATGCATGTTTAGCTTCAAGCTAAGTGTATCATAATTAAACGTTATACTATATTCGATGGCCAGTTGAAATATTTTAATAACTTTATCATGCGTTGACTAATGCCGACAGCAACACCAGACGGTTGTCATTCAGACAATTTCTATCGGCAGGTTTCTCAGTGGCAATGCACCCATGTAATGTACCCATTGCAATGTACGTCACTGGTCCATGTACCCGTGACGTCACTGATTTACCCCGCAAAGGCCGTTTGCAACTTGTCAATGGAGAACGTTTTTTTATTGATTATTTGGGCTTTGGGGCGCATCAACGGCTACTGGTTATGTAGCGCCCATATCTGGTTTTGTCATTCTATAATTGGCGGCATGTGTCTATTTTTGGAAGGGATAGATTACGTCGAACTGGGCCGTTAAGATGTATCGATATATTTTTCCTGTCTGGATGCTTTCAGAATTGTTACCTAAAAGATCAGAGTATGACAATTTGTGGAAATTGGAGCCGAAGTGATGTCTTCGATCAACCATGAGGTTGGGACAAGAAAACAATATATGTCGAACAGTCATTGATGAGCCACATCGGGAACAGTAAGGTCTTGCTTCCTTTCTCAAAAGGTAACCGTGCGTTGCATAAGTATGCCCTATTCTCAGTCGTGCGAGAATTACTTCTTCTCTCCTACATTTTCTCAGTGCCGATGTCCATGGTGCCAGAATCGGTTTAATAGATCGGAGTTTGTTTAAAACCTGGGAGTTCCAGCTTTCCTGCCACTTTCTTTGGAGGAATTCATTTACTCTTGTGTAGTAATCCCTGGCGGGGAGGGGTAGAGCTCGAGTCCTATGTGATTGCGCGGCACGCTTTGCAGCAGCGTCTGCGAGCTCATTTCCCATGATGCCGGTATGACTCGGTACCCAACAGAGAACAATCCTCTTACCCGCTCTACCCAATGAAGTCAAACGTGCTATGATTTCTTGAGCGAAATGGTTAGATGGGTAAAAAGATCGAAGAGCCTCAAGACTACTCAATGAGTCTGTCACAATAAGATGTTGGGTTTCGTCTCCAACTTCAATAAAACATAGCGCCTTAATAATAGCAACAAGCTCAGCAGTGTACACAGACGCGTGCGGTGGTAACGTAAAACATATCGTGGCTGTACGACATACAAATGCACACCCAGTTCCATCGGCCGTCTTGGAACCGTCAGTATATGTTCTGGAGTAGCAGCGATAAAATTCTAGAAGCTCCAATGCTTCTGCTCTGAAAACCTCTGGGGTGGTGTGTCCTTTCTTGGCATTCGTGAGTGAGGTATCAATTTCTGGTGAAGTGAGTTCCCATGGAGGGGTTTGTGTGTGTTTGATCCTCGCGACACCTCGTAGTGGGATTTCAGCATCTTCGAGTAGCGCACGAATTCTGACACAGAATGGGCGCAGTCGATCTCCTCTCTGCCCGCGGAACACAGACAGCATACGGTGTGAAAAGACGGATTTATATGTGGGATGCGCTGGAAGCTGCCTTAGTTTTATTGCGTATCTTAGTCCTAGTTTCTCGCGTCTGTTTGCCAGCGATGGCTCATGAGCTTCTGCCAATATACTTGCCGCTGGTGATGTCCGAAATGCTCCTATGGCGATCCGCAATGCTGTATGGTGCACTGTGTCGAGCTTCCGCTTCAAGGAGCAACTAGTCCCGTCATATATAAGTGATGCGTAATCGAGTTTCGAGCGAATAAGTGATCGATATAACATTAAAAGTGTCACTCTGTCGGCTCCGTAATGAGTTCGTGAGACACATTTCATAATGTTCATTGCTCGGAAGCATTTGTCTCGCAATGTGTTGATGTGGTTGCCGTAGGATAACCGTCTATCCAGATTGACACCGAGGAATTTTGCCTCTGGTCGCACGGGTATTTGCTGGCCATACAACTGAACAGCCATCTCTGGACAGTGACGACGACGTCGACAAAAGTGAACAGCGACCGTTTTAGTCATAGAAAATCGGAGGCCGTTCACTATCGTCCACCTTTCGAGGTAGGCTACAGCCATCTGCAGCTGTCTCTCCATGGATGGTGATCGCGACGCACATGACCAAATAGCCAAATCATCGACGAAAAGTGATCTCCCAATACTTGATGAGAGTCCTTTGTCTATGTCATTGATTAAGATTGTAAACAAAGCAACACTTAGAACGCTCCCCTGTGGGACTCCGTTCTCCTGGGTAAAACGTGGAGATAGATGGTTTCCCACGCGGACTTGGAAAATACGGTCACATAGGAAGTTTTGCAAAAAAAATCCCATCGGTCCACGTATCCCATGCTTCCACACTTTTTGTAGTATTCCGTGACGCCACGCTGTATCATAGGCAGCCTCAATGTCAAAAAATATTGCTCCCACGTGCCCATTTTGCATGAAACTGTGTTTTATTTCTGTGTCTATTCGTAAAACATGATCTATGGCGCTACGATTCTTCCGGAACCCACACTGAGAGTCTGCGAGGATGCCTTCTTTTTCCAGAAACCAGCTAAGGCGAACATTTATAATTCGTTCCATGAGCTTACATAGGCATGACGTCAACGAAATGGGGCGATAATGTAACGGGTCACGGCCAGTCTTGCCTGGCTTCACGATAGGGATTACAATGGCTTCCCGCCAAGATGGGGGGAAATGGCCGCCGAGCCATAATGAATTGAAAGAGGAAAGAAGAGAAGCAAGAGCGCAGGACGGGAGGTGCTTCAGCATGTCATTGTGGATGTCGTCCGGACCCTCCGATGTTGTCCGGAGTGACCCTATAGCAAACGTTAGCTCTGCCATGGTAAAACGACGATTGTAAGAATGGTGTACTGATGTGGTGAAATAAATTGGCATCGACTGCTGTATAGATTTGTGGCGTAAAAACTCTGGGTCAGCAACGCTCCCTCGACTTCGTTGCGCTAGAGCGTGGCCAATCGCATAAGCAACTTCTGCAGGATGTGTAACATCCTGGTTCGCGATTTGCAGCATTGGGAGAGGAACTGAGCAGTATGTGCCGGAAATTCTTTTCACTCTGGACCATACCTGTGACGAGGAGCTAGACCGATTTAATGTATTTACGTAAGCTCTCCATGATGTACACTTCGCTTCCGAGATGGTACGACGTACAATCGCTCTAGCCTTACGGAACAGAACTAGGTTTGCTGTGGTACTGTTTCGATTAAATGCTTTAAATGCACGGCGTCGTGCCCGAATAGCGTCTCTACACTCCAGAGTCCACCATGGAACAGGGGTTCGACGAGGACATCCCGATGTTTTCGGGATGCACCCTGCTGTTGCTTTTATGATCAACGACGTTAAGTTTTCTATTGAGTGTGGTTCTCGTTCAGTTGGAGTGGGGAATGTGCTCTTGAGTTGAGCTTCAAATGTGGTCCAGTCAGCTTTGCGCATGTTCCATCTTTTGGGTCTGGTTCCTAGTGTTGAGTTTGTTCGATATGTCAGCCAGATGGGGAAATGGTCACTACCCATGGGGTCGTCGGATACCGACCAATCAAAATGTTGTGCGAGCTGGGGGCTACACAGACTCAAATCTATTGCCGAGGAATGACCTGATGGCAGCGTAAAGTGGGTATGAGTGCCAGTGTTTAAGATGCATAAGGATTCATCTGTTATAAATTGATGCAAGACGCGCCCTCTTGAGTTTACGTTATCACAGCCCCACATGGTGTGGTGAGAGTTAAAATCCCCTAAAACTAAAAAGGGTGGGGGGCAGTTCTAAAACTAACCGGGCTAGTTCGTTGCAGGTAAAAACAGTCCCAGGGGGCAGATAGATCGAGCATATCGTGAAAAAAAGTGCTATCTAGTTGGATTCGAGCTGCCACTGCTTGGAGGTCTGTTTTCAGCGCGACCTCAGTTGCTCCGACACTATGGTGAACAGACAGTATTACTCCACCATGTGCGACAGTATCGGTCACTAAGTCTTTTCTAAAAACTGAGTACCCCTTCAAAGTACATGGGAGGTCAGGTCGAAGTTTGCTCTCTTGAAGGCATATAGCGAGAGGGCAGTACCGATTTAAAGCTAACTGGATCTCTTGGGCGCTGTTCCTAAACCCCCTGCAGTTCCATTGTAAAAAGCCCTGGTTGGGAAACATTTAGGGTTTGACTAGAATAGCGGGAGAGTTACACAATAAATTGGCTTCTGACGAGACAGCGGCGAAGGGGATTAAAAGTCAGTGCACTGCCCAGGCACAGGGTCAGTTATTGCCTGAACTCGGCACAAGGGACTGGGTCCTCAGGCGAGAACGCGGTGATCCCTCCGCCGGTGGGGAGCCCGATAGTGGCAGGCCTCTTTTCTGGGCCCCCAACCGGGATGGAGGTGGAGGAGGGCCCATTTCGTTGCCTGGCGGGGTTGGTCCCTCCACCCGCCGACGCGGCGATGGAGTGGCTGGATGTGGGGGTAGAGCTTTGGCAGCTTCTTGGCGGCCAGTTGTCCGGGCCCTCTCCATCTGAGCGGGACGTGCCCGCTTGGCCTCGCGGGCACGTCTTTCGGCTTCTTGGTAGTTCAAGTTCACGTCGGAGATAGGTATTGGTCGGTGGGTGTTTCTGGACGGTGATGGAGGTGCGGGCGCGGATGTTGATGGAGAGCCCTGCCTCACGGAAAGGGGGTTGGCTTCAGGGAGGAAGGAGGTGGATGATAGGGATTTGGCGGTGGTGTTGGTGCGCGGAAAGGCTGGGGAGATGTTGGAGGGAGGATGGGAAGTAGAAGATGGGGGTTTCGAGGTGGGAGGAGTTGTAGATGGGAAGAGGCTGGCCTTTGGTGGTGAGGCCGATGTGGATTTGCCTGGACGCCCCTTCCTCCGCACCTCCTGCCAGTTTCCATCGCGCTCAAGGGGGACTGTGGGCGTGTGATCTGCGGGTAATCCATCCACGGGTTCCGTGGCTTGTGCTGCATTTCCCACTATCGCGACTTCTTTGGCTGCCATTGGGGATAACGGGGGCCAGGCGACCCCGAAGGAACGTAGCAGAGCTATGAGCTGACCAATCAGCACCGCAGCACTGCCGTGTTCATGCTGCTGCGGGCGAGCTGGGGCCCCACTCATCGCTGGTAGTGTTGCTGCCTTGGCAGCGTAAGAAATTACTGGATGTGTACTTGTATACATATCACGGGCTTCGCGGAACGAAATGTTGTGGGTAAATTTAAGTGACATAATCTCCTTTTCTTTAAGGTAAGCAGGGCAGGTACGGTCATATGAAGTGTGCGGTGCTTGCTCACTTCCACAATTCACACACCAGTGCGCATGGGCATCACAGTTGTCTGCGCTGTGGGTCGTAGCAGCGCAGTTTGCGCAAGCGGGCCGATTACGGCATGCCGGCTTGGTATGTCCAAAACGTTGACATTGGAAGCATCGCATGGGATTCGGGATATACCTGCGAACCTTCACACGAGTATATCCGACAAGAACTGTGGCTGGAAGGTCAACTGTATTAAATGTCAAAATTATGTTGTTGGTTTGTTGCATCTCCGTTCCTTTTCTCGTATTGATACGACGAGCCTCAGTCACCCCCACTTCCGATAGGCCGTCCACTATTTCCGCATCAGAAACGTTTCTTAGGTCGTAGCAGTTGATAATTCCCTTTGAAGAGTTTTTCGTCTTGTGTGGTTCAGTGAAAATTGGAATAGTTACCTCACGTCTGTCACTACCCTCCCGCATGCTGTATGTGAATAGTTTGGCTGCTAGCGCATATTTCGCATCCTCTCTCCTCGAAAACTCCACTTCCAGCCCTCCGTCACGCAAAGTGTGGCATCTGATGACAAGCCCGAACTTGTCACATCCGTATCGTCGCTGAAACGGTGATAGCGAGGCCAGCTGTTTGGCACCTTCACATGCTCGTAAAATGAGTATACGGGGACCTGCCTCGTTCACAGCGGATCGGTCTGTCTGGCTCCTGCGAGAAGAGCCAGGAGTTGTGTTTTTGTTTTGAGTTGCCATATAGTGCGGTTGGTTTCGGCTCTTCAGGCACCCCACCTCACGGGGCCCTACTGAGGGGACGCCTGCTTCCTGCGGACGGGAGGTCGCCAGGCGCCCGAAGAGCTATACGGGGCGGGGGCGCCTTCGCCCGGCCGGGAGAGAGTAACTCACCACCCCAACCGGGATCCAGCGTCGTCCACCCCTTGACCCCAGCCGGCCGGTCCGGCAAGCACCAGGCCGAGACCTAGGCCCCCAGACCGAGGCGACCAGTCGCTTGACCCGTGTGAGGCCCCACGGGCCCGCCCGCCCCTCCGGGATATCGGGACCAAAGAGGTGTGTTGGTCCCCCGTCACAACTAGCACCGTGCGACGGGGGACCTCAACCTCCAGGACTCCGTCAACCCCGGGGGACGGGCCAAGGGGGCGCGGCTACCCCGATAAAACTGAGCTGGTGGGCAGGGCAGGGGATGTTGCCCTGCCTGCTCATAGTAGGGATAGTTGGTGTTGCAGGGCCAGATGAGGGACATGGATGTTGGGATGATATGGGAATTGGAATGGGAGCGTATGGACGGAAGGAAGAGAGGTGGCTGTGGTGACCCGAGGGAGCGCCATTTCCCTAGCCAGCCGTGTAACGAGGCCGGCCCCACTGCGGGCAGATGGAGAACGTGCGCGAAGTTCAGAGCCGTTTCAGCGCTATGTCTATGTTTTTAGACAGCCGTCGTTCAGAGCAGTTCTAGGCATCGGCCTCGCCACATATTTTGAATAGAGGGGGGGGGATAATAATTTATCGGCGAAGTCTTTCTATGTAACTGGTATGTAGGCGTGATTATAAGCTTCGCGATGTTTGAGCAACATATTTTTCGCCCCCTATTTTGACAACTCTCGCAATTCGGTGTCGAATTTCGCTGTGATGCAGCAGTTGAAGGCTGCATCACAGCCGCAAATATGTATCCAAATTCAAATAGCTCGCAACTGGAAAACCAACTGATTGAACTTCCTTTCTATTCGTTCCTCATGGGGGATGAAAGCTGCGAGTCTCGCTACAGGAAGGATTGGTGGTATGTGTTTCACCAATTTTGCGCCGTGGGTTGGAACAGGGGCGTATCCAGAAGGACTGGTTGGCTGTGGCAACCAAAAGTTCGATTTCGCAAAACTTCAGATTTCATCAGATAATATTCGTCGCATCTGCTTATCACAATATTTATATTATGAAATGTTTTTGAATTTAAAAAAAATGCAATTATAGTGCAAAATTTGGACAGGAATAATCAATCTCTTGGGACAGGGGTCGTGGTTCCTGTGCCACACCGGTCATTAGATACGCTAGTGGGTGAGTTGTGATTTATTTCGTCCCACTTACTAAAGTGAAGGGGGCCATGCGCCGTTCCTGGATCCATCCCTGGATCTGTCCGTGGACCAATCTGTAGGGATCCATGCCGGACATGTACCGGAGAGCTCCAGCATCCAGTTCAAGATCTGAAGCTGAGAGACCAGTGATTTCGGCTGAAGCTCCCCTATATTTACCAAAGCTTCTAGGGACTTTGATTGAGCCACCTGCTCCAATCTATAGGTACGGGCCTTGCTATTTTTGGCCACTAACCACTTGTGTTATGTGCGGTGGTGGACGGTACTTATCATTCCTGCAGAGCCGCCAAGGACATGCAGCGGTGACTGCACTGCACGGTTTTCCCATGATTGCGTCAGATTTTTCAATTTCACGAAATCCGATCTACGATGAAGTTTACTCTATTCGAAAAGCATCGCAGGGGCTCCATTGGCGCGTTTCGTCCTGGTTAAAAGCGAAAAATCGCATCTTGGAAAGGGTTAAATTGTCTCGTCAAGAAATGCGAAGACTGGAAGACTTATTGCCGATCACGTCAAATAGTCACAAAGGTTTTGTTTCGTCTGAATATTTTTAAAGCTTCCTATTGGTCTTCTAGTAATTAAAAACTCTACGCAGGTATGCATGAGCAAAAACAAAACGTTTTCTCGCTAACGTCTATAATCTAAGCAGGTTGTAGGCGACTAGGAGAGGACGTTGCGTTTTTTTAATTCCAATGTTCAAGTTGAACACATTAATATGCTTCAAGTGAGTGAAGACCTGGCGGCAAATCTTGCTAATGGTAGCTTTTGTTCTGAAATCAAAGTTGTTCACTTACTCTATGCACTTCCCTGTTTCACGGCTAATCGCAGTCTACGTGTCAGTCCACATGTCTCAACACCGGGCTGGCCTCGGCCTCTCGCAGTGCATCTCCGCAGCTATAGCCGCCGAGGAAGTAACACCCGCGAGACCGGTTTGTGTGCGAGTGTCTCAGCGGTTGAAAATACGCGGGTACCGGTTGAACAAGATGCACATGTTGAAACTCCCACAGCCGGGCCTTGGCTTGCGCCACATTTCGGTCTCGACCTTTCACTGTTAACACGTAGGAAAACTCAAACCACCCCGCTGAGTTGCCTGGTCTAGCTATGTGTAATATTTCCAAATGCTCCGATTGTTCTGCTTTATGCGCCGGCAGGTCTAGGCTCCAACACGGTGTAGGCTGCGCTTTTGTGAGCGACGAGGTGGAGAAAATGCACACTTTATCTGCTGAGCGTTCTGAGCAGAACTGCTCGCAATATGGAAGACGTTTTGTTTCTCGACACCACAATGCAAATATATTAATTGTTTCCGACTTTGTGCGTTCGCTCCAAGGTTGCGTCGGCCCAGCACATTCAGCTTATTTACTGTCATGCAATTTAAATGAACTGATCACCTCTGCATGCGAGGGCGGTCAGACTATTTGCAAGAGCAATGCCGTATATGTTTTACTTGGGAACTACGCCATGTCGGAGTCCATGGAAATGAAAAGGCAGACATTGCTCCCAAGGCAGAATGAGGACTCCCAAATAGCATGCAAATACTGGCATCGGATTTGTTCATAATGCTTAACTCATCAATCCTGGATGAATTGCAGAAGCAGTGGTCTTCAGAGCAGCTGTGAATCATCAAGTAAACTAAACCATGTGTGCGATGCTGGCAGTCTGCGCCTTGTAAAAATCGAAGGGTAGATGTGGCACTGCGCATACTGCGCATCGACTTCCTATATCAAACTCGTAGGCATTTATACAGGGGGAGACCGATAACTGTACACAGCCTGTGAGGCCGTAGTGGCGGTTAAACATATACATATTTCATACACACATCTCAGGCCAATCCAACATAAATAGTTAAGCCATCTAATATTGTCGATATACTGCGCGAACTCACCAACATGGATATCTCAAATGCTTTAAGATTCCTCACCACCATCAAAATGCGTGTTGTGTATGTCCGCCAGCGATTTGTATGGTGGCATGGGTTATACTAGCTTTCCACCTCCCGTCGGTGTCGCACTGCAAACGGTCCCTTCAGTCAATTGTGTTTACAACACAGCCGACATTATGTATTCGGATTGACATGTTTCTCATCTGCCACGCACCATCTCCATCGCTTCCGATTGTCCTCACTGGTTCTGTCTTTTCCTCGCGTTATCTGCCATCACTTTTGTAAACGTTCCGGTTTTGTCTTCTGAACTTCTTCTAGCACATTGGCTGTGGGCGTAATATAACTGAAGCAGGTAACAAGTATTGCACTCAAGCATCCCACCCACCCACACACACACACACACACACACACGCACGCACATGCACACGTACACGCAAACGCGCACACGCACACGCACACGCACACGCACACGCACACGCACACGCACACGCACACGCACACGCACACGCACACGCACACGCACACGCACACGCACACGCACACGCACACGCACACGCACACGCACACGCACACGCACACGCACACGCACACGCACACGCACACACACACGCACACGCACACGCACACGCACACGCACACACACACGCACACGCACACGCACACGCACACGCACACGCACACACACGCACACGCACACGCACACGCACACGCACACGCACACGCACACGCACACGCACACGCACACGCACACGCACACGCACACGCACACGCACACGCACACGCACACGCACACGCACACGCACACGCACACGCACACGCACACGCACACGCACACGCACACGCACACACACACGCACACGCACACGCACACGCACACGCACACGCACACGCACACGCACACGCACACGCACACGCACACGCACACGCACACGCACACGCACACGCACACGCACACGCACGCACACGCACACGCACACGCACACGCACACGCACACGCACACGCACACGCACACCCACACCCACACGCACACGCACACGCACACGCACACGCACACGCACACGCACACGCACATGTACACGCACATGTACACGCACACGCACACGCACACGCATACGCACACGCACACACACACACACTTCCTATGATCTTGGGAATGTGATCTTTTGCTTTGTTGTTTGTAAACAACGTCATTTTTAACCTGAGGTTTCGGAAACTACCGAAGCTATATGCACACAATTTGGAGGGTAAATTACGGATGTAGTGAACTACGGATGCCATGGCACAGGGTCTTTAAGGTTGAATGAGGTCGTGATCGGCCTCATCACTGCACCGCTGCTCCATCGCACCGATGAGGCCTTTGTGACCTTAAACGTCAGGTTCTCGCCACCAGGTCTGTCGATTTGGCACCCAATTCCTGTTTACTAAAATATTTCGATTTCATGTCGCATAGGCTTTGAACAATGTCATAATATAGCATTCAAATATCGCTCCCCACGTATGAGATAATGTGTTTTTAAGCAGGAGTAGTGGGCGGATTCCGCCCCCCCCCCCCACTCCTTCTTCGGTGCGCATGCGAAACAGCCACATTTCGTACCTGCATCAATCCTGCAGCACTCCCCCCAAACAAAAAGCAATATCCATACGCATACTTTTATGCTACACTTACGCCCAATAATAATGTCATCAAGCTAAGGCGCTATGAAATCAAACATGAACTTAATTCAAGTCACCGAAACTGATTGTTGAATACATTTTTATTGCGAAGGACGAGGGCACAAATTAGCACCAAAGAACTACAATAGTTCACGGCTATTGCTGTGTTATGACCCCTCCCCTCCCTCGCTTGAAACAGTGCATAGCTTCCTGGAAGTAGCGACCTTGAGGCATTGCAAATATGTCTGGCATCATCCCTGGGAGTTCGAGAGCTTTCAGTAAAGGTCAGCTAGCTTGGCATGGTCACAGATTTGCCGAACAACCCATCCAAAGAAACCAAAAACGCTCTTATCATGTCGGTCGCGATGCAGCAACCGTCAGCTCAAGACTTGTCTCGATAATATTTCGCCACAGTAGTTATAATCTCTGTGTGTTTGTGCGTGGTTGCACAATGCACACGGCACCTCTTCGTCTGGTGCCGGCGCCACGGGCGGTGTTAGGACTTCCACGAGGGGCACTCGTCCGGAGCGGCACCAATTCCTCTAGGAGGGACGCATTTGGCTGGGGAAAAATCGTTCAGCAAGGAGGGAGTGCACTTGACCTTCCTCACAGGGCCCTCGCCTTTCCATTTTGGCACATAGAAGTAGAACGTGAACTTGAAATCCCCATGCATCCGCCCTTGACCAACGCCAACATCGCCATAGCCATAGCCAGCACAGCGTGTGTCCGCTATCTGCGAAGTACAGTGACGGAACGCCACTGTTTGTCCGCTGCGGAGACCCGCCAAAAACAGCCAAGCAACTATCGGCAAACTACTGCGCGGCGACTGCTGAGCGGCAGCCAATGGGAGTTGTATGGGAACTATTGAGCGGGAGCCAGTGGAGGTTGTATGGCAACCATTGAGCGGGAGCCAATGGGGGTTGTATGGCAACTATTGAGCGGCAGCCAGTGGAGGTTGCATGGCAACTATTGAGCGGAATCCAATGGGAGTTGTATGGCAAATATTAACCCGCGCCGTCTTTCCGGTCAAATCCTCACACCCCGTCTCGGGGGGGGGGGGCGGTTGAAGACCCCCCTCTAAAATCCAAACTAAGCATCGCACGAAAACGTAAGAGGTGTCATCGGAAATCGCTCGACGAGTAGGGTCAACTCTCCAAAACACTTTCCCCCTAAAAGTGACGTCACCAGCCGGGCTAGATTTTCACGACTTTTCACGACTTACGTTGTTTTTGACTCTGGGGGTTCGTTTTGTGAGATATATGAGAAAAAAATTATTTGGAATGAGAAAAGGACAGCGAAATCGACCAGGGCTATAATTTTGTTTTGCCTTCCCCCCCACAACACAAAAAATTTTTTTGAAATTTCAAGATTTTGAGTTTTCAAGTTTTCTTTAATTTCCCTTTTGTAATCGGTAGAACAGACCGAGAAACGTTGTTGGAAGTCAACATGACCTAATAAAAATGCTTATTTTAGCCAGAATCCTGTACTTGAACTGCAATATGGCAAATGCGCAAAATTTATATGTAGTCAAAAAAGAAAAAGAAAAGAAAAATTTAACTCGTACGTTTTGTTGCATCCCTAAAGATAAGCAAACGCTGAAAGTTTCATTAAAATATCTGTATCCGTTAAAGCGTGACGACTGGTTGAACGTTTTTGGAGGTGACCTCACTTGACCTTGACTAACTCGTTGACCCTAGATGACCTGACCGGAAAAAAATTTGAATCAGCATGTAACATTGATGTGGGAAAAGGTATGCCAAATTTGGGCGCGCTGCCTCGCGTTGTTCGTCCGCTATCTGCGAGAAACATGAGGGGGCGATTGAAGACACCCCGAGACGGGACGGGTTAAACAGCAGCCAATAACATATGCATGGCAACTATTGAGTCGCAGCCAATGGGAGTTGTATGGTAAATCTTAAAATCACTTTTCCACGACTTGCCTCACTCCATAAAAAGTCGATTTTAGTGACTTCATTGGCACGAAATGAAAACAACCGCTATTCCACATAGAGAACAATCCAAATGACTTCGTCCTCCTTCTGGCGACCAAAGGTCAGAATGGGCCAATATCAGCGTTCACCTAGTTTTGACCCGAAACTAAAGCCAGGTACGCTTTGAATTCGTGCTATGCCGAAAAACATTCCATTGTTTTCGGAACCATTCATTCGATAGCAATATTCTGAAATGCATCTTATGTCAATGCCTTCGCCTCTCCCTTGATAAGTAAGACTATTTCACGGATGGTGATACCCTAGTACTATTTGAACCGGACACAATTCAATATACTATCTATTTGACTACTTGACAGGTATTTGACTATTTTTCTGACTATTTGGTAGGTAACAGGTAATAATATTTAAACAGGTATTACTAGTAAAACTTAGTAGTGGTGAAGCTGTCTCCTTCGCACTCTCCGATCTTGCAGGACAAAGCAAAATGCCCACTTCGGTTTACACAAAATCTGCGTCAGGGCCTCCTTTAGTATGCTTGGCTTGAGGGCCATTGCTTTCCAGTCATGATCATGATCACGCAGACAGAAAACATTCCCCAATGATTTAGCATCATTGGACTGGGAGGGAGGATACAAAATCAAATTTCCTCGGGTCCCCAATTGCGAATGGGAACCCCGCAACCAAAATTCCCTGGAAGGGCTGCTAGCTTATTTCACCCGAAAGTATTCACATATAAAACTAATTCTTCTATTTGCCACTGAGACCTTAGCACGCGCCCTGGAGGGCCTCTGAAAATAACACGCCCTGGAGAGGGGGGGCGGATTCCACCCCCCCCCCTAAGATCTCAGCTCCTATGAAGGCTAGAGCAACGAAATTCACAGGGTGGGTGGGCACGATAGTGAACTCTATTGTGTGCAAAGTGCATGACCTTAGGTCAATATCTTCAAGGTCCAATGAGGTCAAAATAGCAATTTTTTCTGGTTTTGCGTGGCTTGGCTTGTGATTGTTATGGATCACTGTGGTTGTGTTTAAATGTTCCAAAATTGGCATTAATGATGTTTTGGACATTACTAATGATGCAATACAGATGTCAGATCCGCCATTTGACCTCAGGTCACCTATATAGGAGCACTTTATTAGGTCATTACCTGCTCCAGTTACCGGAACCGGGCTCCCATCCCGACCGCTCCGTTGGGCGGCTCGGCACAATCGGCTTCGCAAATAAAGGAGTGAAATACATGAATAAAGGATGTAAATGCTTAGGCACACAATGACAAACAGTAGATTTTGGGATATATAGGGAGTAACATGTAAAGTGACATCAATCGCGTGACAGTCATTTGCATTTATGACACATTCCAGTTGACCAAGTTTGCCTCCATTTGCCTATCATGAACTTGACCTGACTTGACCTCGGCGACCTAACATTACTTTTAAATTATATAGCATAACAATATGCATCAAACAAGACGCTAGTGTTGTCAAGAATACTTCCCTATTGCCAATATACGGGAAGCGCATCAGCGCCGATTTTTGTGGTCTGGCGCTGTGAATTGTTTTTACTTTAACGGCCCCTAACTTGAAAACGTCTCGGCCGATTTCCACTTCTCTTACTTTAAACAATGCGCCGGTCATTTCTAAGCTGGTACGCGATAAATTTGGCGTATATCGGCCGGTACAATATGGAGTTATGTACGAAAAATCGGAAGGGTTAGCGGATTTCGCCATATCCCCTCTAGAGCGTGTGTTAACCTGTTATGAACTTGACCTGACTTGACCTCGGTGACTTGACATGACTCTGGAACAATGTAGCATGACAATGTACATCAAACAAGTCGCTAGTTTTGCCAAGAACACTTCCCTTTTTGCTAGTATACTGGCAGCGCATCAGCGACGATATTTGTGATCTGGCGCTGGGAATATTTTTGGACTTTAGCGACCCTTAGCTCGAAAACTTTTCGGTCGATATTAATTTTTCTTACTTCAAACAACGCGCCGGTCATTTATTGGCAGGTACACAAACAATGGCGTATATCGGCCGGCAAAATCTGGAGTTATCTACGAAAAACCGGAGGGGTGGGCGGATTTCGCCCCCCCCCCCTCCAGGGCGCGTGTTAAAACGAAGTGGCCAAAATCTGAAGACTCTGATTGAGGGAGTAAATTTCTGCGAAGGCACTTTGGTCACTTTTTCTTAAAATATGCCCTGCTCTATGCATTAGTGCATGTAATCCGGTGCATTGATCGGTAGCATGCATCGGTCGGTACTACGTTATCGTAGTCGGTACGTGGTCGACAGCATACAGTGGTCAGTACGTGGTCGGCAGCATACAGTGATCGGTATGTGGTCGTGGTCGGCATCATACGGTGGTCGGTACGTGGTCGTGGTCGGTATGAGGTCGGCAGCTTGTAGTGGTCAGTAAGTGGTCGTTGTCAGTACGTGGTCGGCAGCATGCAGTGGTCGGTACGTGGTCGTGGTCGGTACGTGGTCGTGGTCGGTACGTGGTCGTAGTCGGTACGTGGTCGGTGTCAGTATGTGGTCGGCAGATTGCAGTTGTCGGTACGTGGTCGTGGTCAGTACGTGGTCGGCAGCGTGCAGTGATCGGTACGTGGTCGTAGTCGGTACGTGGTCGGTACGTGGTCGTGGTCAGTATGTGGTCGACGGCATTCAGTACACGTGTCTCTGAATGCCCCGCGTATTCTACAAACACGATGAATATGTTGGCGTTAGCTATCATTACGGTGGCTGACATGAAAAATAAACATCGCGTGCAAGTGTGCCTTTGTCTGTTCGCGCCATGACAGTGTATCTTTTGTTTTCTTTGTTTCCTTCCTGCTGTATTTTCATGCTTGAATAGTGTTCCAGGCTGCGTAGCTCCACTTGTAAAACGCACAGCCATTGATCTCCTTAGCTACGTGAGTTGGTGAAAGGGCCTATAATGTTCTGAAGCGTTAGCACAGATGAGGCATAGTCCACACTATATTTCGTAACGCGAGCAGCACCTATGGAGTTACAGCAGCCAAGAAATTCCAACGAGGCTAAGTACACGTACACGTTGCGAACGCTGAGGGAAGTGAACAGTCGCCGACTTCAGTCCACGCGTGGGTGAGAGACAACTACCGAGGCTCAGAAGACAGATCAGGAATTGTATTACATTCCGCACACTCACTCACACCGCTCCTCAACAATCATTGGATCAAATGCACGCATTCCATCGACACATGTCGCAACACAACACTAACACAAAGCTAACACAACAACAACGCAACACTAACACAACAACACAACACCAACACAACACTAACACACCACTAGCACAACATTAACAGAACACTAACACAGTACTAATACAACACTAACACAACACTAACACAACACTAACACAACACTAACACAATACTAACACAACACTAACACAATACTAACACAACACTAACACAACACTAACGCAACACTAACACGACACCAACACAACACTAGCACAATAGTGTGACCGACCTCTCCGCGAGGGAAGACCGCCATCCGGATATGAACGCGATGCTGTTCACAGGCTCCTGGCGGGCGGGTACACCGAGATGACAATCAGGCGACAACGTGGCGAAGTCCAGGCTACCGCCCTGCAAGTGTCATCCCTGGCAAGGCAGAGCTGGCAACTGTGCGCTCCGGCACACCGATACCTGACGGCTCTGCGCACTTGGTGTGTTTGTTCTTACGTTGAAAAATGTGGGAAAAACTTTCTGTGGATTCATGTTATCGCAGTCGATCAGTCGATGCATGTAATAAATATAATCTATGCGGGACGAATTTCGGTTCGTTTGGGAACTTAACGAGAGAAACGTCCTCCCACCAAAATGTCGCAAATGTAATTTGTCTTCAGAATGTTGCAGGGAACATGGACAGACACTAAAATTGAATGTTAAGGGGGCAGCAATGCCTCGACAGGCGACCTGAAAATATTATCAGATTCGCCAGTGGGTCAGCACCATATAGCGATACCATAATGCACAAAAATAGCTCCTCAACATGGGTAGAGAATGCGATATGGTAGGTATGGTCATAGCCACACCAACTTCAAAGTTCCGTGGGATTGCCAAACCAACTTTCTGTGACAGTCTGTATTTTGAAAAGGCAATTTAAAAAGTTTACTTGTCAAAATGTTGAATTAGCAAGATTCAATAAGCCAAAAAGTGAAACGTCAACGACACATAGCACACATTTTTAGACTGCTTATGACAATAATGCTAGACATTTCGAAAACTACTTGAAAATCACCGCCGCATTCCATGAGAAAGTGCCGAATTTTTGGATATACAAAGTAACGGAGGCGTACCGAAGGGCAGGGCATATATAGAAATCCCCCTCGAGACGTGGCAGTCCCAAAAAAAGTAGAGCCGTGTCCACGAACAAAAAAAAATGCTGAAAAAATACAAAAAAGCAAATCTCACAGAAACTGGCAGAAAATGAAGCGGAAATCAGGAAGGAATAACTCGAGTGCGGAAAATCCCTGCCGAGACCACAAGTCGTTCCAAAGGCCTCCAAATCACCTCGGAACGAAAAGAAGCGTACCAGGCCCCGAGGAAAACACCCCCGGGTGCAAAAATAACACGCAAGGAACAGTAGAAAGCTAGAACGATCTAGACGAGCCGTACAAAATGACGCCGGGTCTGGAAACATCAACCCGAGCTCCGAGAACTTTAGAAGATGTTCTATCAATTTACGTCGAGTTAAAAAAAAACTCGCGTCGCTGGTCTCGGAAACTGGGGCTTGGTCCCGACGAATCGCGTGGAGAACCAGGAAAATCACCCACGAGCCTGGAAAATCAACCAGACTCCAAGACAATCAGAAGAGGTCTCGAAAGAAAACTCGCAACTGGTCCCTATTAACTCTCGTTGGGACCCGAAAACTCGCGTCTGAGATCGAAATATCCAGCGGAGACTCAGAAAATTCGTAATGGGGCAGTGTGTCCCAATTTGCGTTCCGTTGCGCGTCGCGTTAAAATAATAATTCGTCCAACATTATCCACGAAATTGGTAATCAATTGTATCCTACTTTCAGGCTTAAATTATGCCCAGCAGCCCTACCCAGATAAAACTGAAGACAACATCATTGCTTAAGTTTGTACTTCATGCACTATGACGTTGAAATTGGCATGGGGCAATCAAGCTGCAAATTGGAGGAACCTTTTTCGCCGAGGATGTAGATATGCTCCCGGTTGAGCGTCGTCCACCTAAATTATCACACTGCACTGAGGAACCAAACACTACCATCGGGCCCTAAAAGCACGAGGGAGCCTGGTACCTACACATAGCTGATTTGTCTATCCATATATATATAAATATATATATATAAGTATTAATCTGAAGATATTGTATCTGGAGATGTACTTCTAAAGCAGCTCCTATTGAAACTGCCATTGGCAGCATGGGTATAACGACGGATTCGAAATTTGGGGGATAAGCCCGGGACGCGGTAAGTTTGAACAGGATAAAGAGGCATATCCCAGCCTTATCTCCCCCACCCCCGAAAACAAATCTTTGGATTTCAGCCACTTCTTTTCCAATGCCATTTCTAGACATTACAATTCAAGGTTAGGTGTATTTCAATTTTTCAGATTTACCATTGTTAAAGTAATATTTTGGGGACTGATTGTTCCACGAAAATTACCAAGTTTCACTACTTATCCCTACCTATGAACGTCTAGTGTCGTCGTACGTGCTGGACCAAATTCACGATCACTATAGTGCAATGCTGTAAGTATGTTAGGCGTTGCCCTCCTGTAGCAGGAAAAGCATAAAATATTGGACGATGGTTTCATGGTAGCAAATATGAACATGCAATTTTCTTTCCCATGCCTTCCTGTTTAACGGGGCACATTTCGATGCAATGACAACCAGGGGGGATAAATGGTGTGGAACTGAGGGTATGCTCCCACCACGTAGAAGGTGGCGTCCCTCTGAAAAGGCTCCAGCGTACCCGCTCGAAGTCTTCAGCTCGGGGCGCCTCTATGAAATAAAAAGGCATCCCCTTGGAACGAAATGTGCCCCTTTGGGAAGGACCGAGTGCATCCCGCCCCTTCTAATTTTGCATCCAGAAATGCCCGCCTTCGTCCACACCAGAGTTGAGTGCGATTATCCACACAAGGCTACTCATCCATGTGGCCAGCCAATCTGTTGGTCACGCACGCCAGATTTGCGGGCTGCGGTCATGACATCGGCTGTTCAGTGCAGTAAGTCGCGATCAGCAGGACAGGTTTTACCCTGCTGTACAGGTCTCGAGACACGCTAAAGCATACAACGCCAGCCATACAACGTTGGGCGGTTGAGCTGGGCGCGCCGCCGGCTGCCATTTTGTTGCCGAATTTGATGACTGCCTCCAGCAGTCCGCGGCTTGGAGGCGCTGTGCAACGCAACGTGCAGTGTTTGCACAAACAGGTGTTCGTTTCGCCAGCGATTGTCGCCGCAATCGACAGGGCACATTTCCTACGTCTCTCACTGGTGCGTATGATACACAAAAAAGAATGCCAAAACGTGGCTGTCGAATGAAGTTTGCTGGAAATGTGACATTTGAAATCTGTTCGCGAATTAGGTATGTCGCGGCAAAGACCAGTAGCGAAACCATATTTATTTGAGGAGGAATTGCGGCACATTGAAACCACGGAATATGGAAGAGGATATATGGGAGACAACGAACAAGGGACATGGGAGGGAGCAAGGGGAGAGCATTCCGATGGACGTCGCGTGCATTCGAGACGTTAATATTTTAGAACGGAGTTCAGGGCGGGCAGTAAAATCAAGGAAAAGCACTGTCAGCACAGTCTCCCTTGATAAGAGCTGACGAATAATCGCAGGATATTCTAATAAGCCCCGGCGTCCAGCTACATATGCGACCAATGCGGAACTTGGCATGCCGCTCAGGCCAGGGGCGTAACGAAAGGATGGGATGAAAATGGGAAAATCATCCCACTGAGAGGTGGTGTTCCTCCAAAGAATCTCGCAGTGGCCCCAAAAACTTCCTTAAAATTCCGCCGGACGCCCACAAATCGCACCGGGGCAAACAAAGATGAAGCTGGGGCCCCTAAAAATTCATCCGGGCGCAGCAAAGCACTACGGGGGCACAGAAGTCGAACAAGAGTCTGAAAAACGCAGTAGATCTCGAAGAAAACGCGCCAGGATCTGTTTATAATCCCGTCTGGAACCAAAAAATCACGCTGCGGACCAGAATATCACACCAGAGGCTCCAATAATCTAGCCAGGCCCTAAAAAGCACACCAGAATCCTAAAATCCATTAAAACTTTTATTTTGTTTGTTTGTTTGTATTTCATTCGGGATGCAACTACTGCTTTATTGGCATTTTTCGAAGAGAGGCACCATTAGCTTTAAAAAATACTGTTGAGCGGGGAGCGGGCGCTTGAACGTTATGGAATGATTCATCCATAATTGGCTCAATGGTCAAGCTTCGGTCTGATTTGGAGGCCAAGACAACGATTTTGGGACGGGGAAAATTAATTATTGGAGGCCGGTTGCGGCAATACAAAGTAGCTGCCCACATACGGCCACATTCCTGGTAAGCCGGATTTCCTGTAGCTTAGTGGCAGACACGAGCTGTCGTCTTCTCCGCAAGCGAATCTCCTGTAGTTGGTCGTAGCAGTCGGCTGCCAACGGCGACGCCAAGGCCAAGTGCTTGCCAGACGGAATTGTTGCGGTTGAAGCTCAACTAACGCTTTGCGAAACATGGTGGCTTGAACCGTAATGCCCGCGTCCAGCATCAGATTTCCCCACGTGGCAATCCACGTGACAACATCGACTTCGTCAAAAGCCGACGACATGTTGACGCAGACGAGCGCGTTTTGGTGCGCAACGATGACGTGCTGTTCGTCCAGCATTGTTCACGTGTCAGGGTCGCCACTTGTACGCACGGCTCTGCACAGTCGGGCACGTGAAGCGAAAGCTTATCCAGGCGCGAGCACACATATATACATATCTGACTCCAGTATTCAATACCTACCTAACAACTGGACAACCGCTGTCAGGCTGCCCAGCAATTGGCTGCCGAGGTACCGGTGCACTTCGTTAATTGCACCACTATTTATTATTTGTTTCTTTGCCATGTGCCATTTAATATATGTATTGACATGTCATTGGGTACTGGTTCTACATTTTTGCACGGGCTTCCCACTCCGGGCCCTTGTTTTAGCCTGAGTATGGTCATCGCTGGCCCATCGCATTGTTGTTTCCTGGGTGCGGGTTATGCTGGCGTGCATCACAGGCCTTGTTGATGGATGCTCATCAGAGGCCATAGCGAGAAAGCCCGGATCTGGCCGTCGCTGGCTTCTTGTGCACAGCCGTCGCCCGCGTTGCCCGCACATAGCCCAACATCAAAAATAGCAAAACACTCTCGGCATTTCTCTTCCTGTTTGTCCGTTTGGCCGTCCGTCCGTTCTGAAAATGAGCCGCATCAGAACTTAACAAGGTTGTATGTTACCCATGGCCATTTATAGAGTTTTCTCACCGCCCTTGAAGAGTACCAAGTCCATGGATGGAGGTTACTCGCCAAACCAAGAGGAGAGGCGGCCTGGATCGGACATCTTCGGATTGAATATGGAAAATGGTCATCTAACATTAGCAGGGTATCAAAACAAAATAAATCGCCCCCATCCCTCCGACCAACTCGGTATCTCCAGCCAAGCACAAATGCATCATGCACTTTGGGTCAAGAGTATCTGGTGTGCCATAAGCCTATAATTACGGGTTAAAAATGCAGCAGATGCTGCATTTCCTTCGCTCAGGACCTCGAAAACTTTGTTTCCGCGCCAACCTCACCGTCTTCCCCTGGTGTTTTGCCTAAGGCATATTTTGAGAAAGTTGCAGATCACTAAGCAGATTATTCCCCTCCCCTCGGATAGCGTGTTAAAATACACCGTCCTCTCCACCTATGTCCATTTTCATCGTTGTAATTCATACAGAGGAGCAGCCAAAGGAACCTGGAGGCAGCTCCCTCCGGAACCAAAAATACAGTAGATCAAAGAAGAAATTTTGAGAGGTTCGCGAAGTGAAACTAACATTTTCGGAGCTTTTCGCGCGCCGAAAGCTGTGTTTATTTTAAGCAGGGCTAAAAAAATGGTTTCCTGGTTGTCGTCCAAATCCGGAATAGGCTTGGTGGTTGTCACCTTTTGTGCAAACGATAACATTATGCTACATGGCCTGGAACAGAGGTTCCCAACCTGGGGTAATGCGCTAGCTTGTGGAGAGGGGTGGGGGTGGGGTTATAGCGGGGTTTCGTCAAACACCGAGTATGGAGAGTACTGTGTACATTTGCCAAAAACCTGTGCACATATATCGGCAGGAAATACTACATGTTCTGAACCTTGAAAATGAACTTTGGTTATGAGGCATTCTGAATTTGATACGGGGTAATAACGAGGTTGGCCTAACCCAAAGGGGGTAATGGTAGCTCGAAAAGGTTGTGATTTCCTGGACCTATAACAAATTGCATCGATTATCTTTATACAGAATCTTGCCGCCAATTTCCTTTTCGGCAATTCGGCGTCGTTATTGTCCAAACAAATATTACATCAAAGTAGGTATATTATTTAACACATCCTTGACTGCAATCAAGTTTGTAGACACAAGAAACCCCGCAAAACATGATGCTCGCTCACCAACACGCAGGTCAATCTTTAGTACAACAACTGGATACGTATGTGTGCCCTCCAAGTATGCTGCATATGCGCGAAGTTTTCTCGCCAGCGTAAAAAAAAAACTAAACGGCATCAATGGCATTCCACAAGATCGTCCCTACTCTAGTAAGACAACATAAATTAACAATCCAGAGAGGTATGTGGTTTCAGTGAGTACCTCATAGTTGGTATAAACCAGTATGTTCAACAATATTTACAGTTAATCATAACCGTAACAAGGAACAACGCTGTGTAGTTTCTATACTCATTTTAGTCAGAAAATATGTACGACTTTCCACACTTATCTCGCTTGTGACGGGAGATCACTTTACCCTCTACCTGTTGAGACAGAGTAACGCGCACGAAGTTGTCCAGGTGAGGGCGTTTCTTTAGCACAGCCCCGATCAGCCAGTCCGCCTGTTGCACGCTTGGTCCGTTCCAACGGATCACTAGCTCTTTTTCGGCGTTTTTGTGGCTCAGCACCCGCGATGAGGTCATGCCAAACACATTTTTTACTGCAGATACCATACTCTCTACAACGCTTTCCGCTGGGCAAATTAGCCACAACCTCACCACGATCGAGAGGTATGCATAAATTAATTTAAGCCACCCTGGCTAAAATTATGTTTCGGATATGGCTGGAGTGCAGTGACAAACAAAAGTTAGGGAAGCATCAATTATTCCAAAATGTGCTACACTCCATTTCATTTGTAAACAAACACTCCCTGGAATTTCCTAAAACTCTGGCTGGGTTCTAGGTATGCACTCCACAAGTCAGATTTTTACCCATTGGGTACCTAGCCATTGTATAGCTAGGTACCTATTTTATGTTAGCTTAAAAGTAACTATATGAGTCAGACCAATTTGTGATGTTTTTGACATAGCTTTCCCATTGTCTTACTGATAATAGTACATGTAGGTAGGTACCTACCTACCTATATTCATAGATAACAGTTAGCAATCTGTTTGCTTATTGTTTGCTACAGTAAGCAATCTGTCTACCTATTGCACATTTTGCACACATTGTCAACTATTGCATACCTTTCATGACATTGTATGGTAACACATTATTTCCTGTTAGCACTAACACTTGTGGAAGTGGATCATTAGATCCATTAGATGAGCATTAGATGAGCTTCAAAGCATTAGATGATAGGTGAATCAACCTAGTGTCCATACTTTGGCCTAGAAACTGTCACTAACCATCTGGTCATGCACAGTAGGTCTTCATTGTACTCTCCCTAGGTATGGTATTTTACACTTGTATTGTGCTGCATACCAGCACTGTCAATGCACCCATGGTTTGTGAGCCTTAGAAGTGTGGGACTTAGAAATGTCGTGAATTTAAGCTGGCTTAAATAAAAAAGCCAGTTTAAACCAGCTTAAATTAATAAAAGCCACTGGCTGCCATAAATTGAATTTAAGCCAGCTTTTTTCCATCACTGCCTACATATACATACTATTATCAGTAAGGCAATGGGCAAGCTATGCCAAAAACAGCACAAATTGATGTGGCTCAAATGGTCACTTTTCAGCTAATACAAAATAGGTACCTAGCTATCAAATGGTTATGAGTCAGCCTAATATGTATCTTGCTACATATTATCTGCAGAATCTTGCTGCAGAAAGACTTAGACGAGCTTGTGAAGTGGTCCGGAAATGGTAAATGAAATTTAATTTTGATAAGTGCAAAACCATGCATGTAGGTAGGTAGCATATCAAGGCTCCATACTTGATGGGTGGGCAAGTACTATCTGTGACTCAGCGGGAGAAGGACTTAAGTGTTATTTTGAACACAAAATTGGGAGCATCAGAATAGACCAAAGAAGCCAGGAAGAAGGCACTAAGAATGCTTTGGGCAATAAAGAGGAGTGTATCATACAAAAGTGAGGAAGTCATCAGGAAGCTTTATTGTGCATATGTCAGGCCACATCTGGAATAATGTGTCCAAGCTTGGTCCACTAGTTATGAAAAAGATTGTTGGCTTTTAGAGAGAGTACAAAAAAGGGCAACAAAAATGGTGAATGGTATGGGCAACCTGGCATATGAGGAAAGATTGAAGAAATTGAACTTGTTTTCACTTAGATATAGAAGGCTGAGAGATCTCATCGAGGTCTTTCAATTTGTACATGGTCAGGAACAGGGTTATCTCAGGGAACTGTTTGAATTTAACAGAAATGATGCAATTAGAGGTCATCAATTCAAAATTAAAGTTAATCACATCAGGACAAGGTTAAGACAGTCCTTCACCAACAGGGTAGTAGAACACTGGAACCAGCTGCCAGAAACCATTGTCAGTAGCAACACACTGAACATCTTTAAGAACAGCATAGACAATCATTACAAGAATAGTGGGCTTGTTTTTTTTGTATTCCAAGGAGAGTTGATCAACACATTTGGTGGACAATTGGTTCAGTGTACAGAGTGCAACCAAGAAGGGCCCTTGTGGCTCATAGTTACACTTATCTTTTATGTCTTTGTCTTTTATCTCCCTCAATGCCAGTAGTTGGATGTCAAAATCCTGGTATTTACAAATACCATTTCTAACCACCTGCATCCAGGGAAGAACAGTGATCAATTCCCTATTTCACTCTTCGACGCACATCGTCGCGTTTAAAAGGAAAATGGACGGATTTGAAAGCGAGGGAATGCGGGTAAAAGAATGACATTCTTCTAGATTCTTTCCAACGATTTTAATGAAATTAAAAATATTATCGTACATCCCACATGAAAAAAGGATTAAAATTGAAATTGTTTTTAAAAATCAGCTCATGTTATAAATGATTCATTGCTTAACTTAGGTGTAGTGTTGTTTTAGTACCCGTGGTCTAGTCGCTTGCCTCCAAAGCCGCTGAATATACCATAGTTGGGTACTTCCGTAACGCTGCTATCGAGCATAAAGTGGTACCGGGACGAGGACAACCACCAGCGACCAGAAGGCATGCCATTGGCTCTGTGCTAAACGGGAGACAATTTTATCGTCGGCGGTCGTCTGAACGATGGAATGGTTGTCTCGACGATACTTTGTTGCCGTTGAGTCTTTTTTTTTGCCGCTGAGCGTACTAGATGAAACCCAAAAGCGTACGATGGGAATGAAGAAATGGTAGCGTGGCGGTGGGTGGTAGAGGTCTGCACGGTGAAACATTTCTAGAGGTATGCACGGAAGGACATTTCCAGTCCCGGTCCAATCCGATTCGTTTCAATCCTGCGTACCTTGACACGGATATCGTGACGTAGTCAATTTTATGTATAGTAGGTACCATTTATACGATTTCACATATAATATTTCTAATGATATGGAAATGTGGTCGCCCAAAGTCCCCGTTCGTGGTTGTCGTTCACGACGACAGAACGATACGATTTTTTAGCCCTGATTTTGTGACTTTTCTTTTCGATCGCGTCGTTTTAAGGGAATCCTAGCTGCGCCCCTCAATTCCTATATCCCTGTGGTGATCGATCATTCATCTCTCAATGATCATCATGGCCTCGTCAACAAGAGCTTGAGAACCCGACGTTAGCAGAGGGGATAGCGCCCCCTCCCCCATTCCACCGCACCATCAACGTTGAAAGAGATTAACATTGACATTATTATTATGGGCATTATTATTATATCATGGTAAGAATTGACCTCCTTGGAAATCTTACTCCAACTTTGGCACAGCTACCCTTGCCAGTGCCCATGAATGCTGACTTGAAGAAATCCGGATGCCACTCTGAACTTCGATCTAGGAACATGATCAATGTGATATTTGGATGTACTTTACCATACTGCATTGAAGCTTAACATAACGAATGTTCCTAGCGAAACAGACAGAGAATAATCACAGTTAGGCCTGTCGTGAAACGATAAACTAGCATCCCAGACAGCTTCACTCCATGATTCCATCCTCTATGTTCGGGCATCCCGACACTGAGAGTGCCTTCATCGCCAAATGTTGGCTGCCTGGGATCTCGAATACCTATAATTTGTTAGCATCCATCGTAATGGACGACCTTCAGTCGATTTTAACCAACCCACTTCCTCCAAGCAGGTATTGTCCGGTTGTCGAATTTTGTCAGTCTGTGGTGATTTAGGCACGGGTGATTTCTCTCCCCCACCCCGCAATGATTTTCAGAAATTCACGCTTTTGTCACTGCCGATGGTGCCTTATGGGACAGTAACCCAGTGTTGTCCAATATGACGCACCTGAACAGCCGCCTGTAAAGGTCTGCCCCACCCCATGGCTTGGGTTCACGGCATCCACGATGCGCTATCTCAGACCATGTCGTGAAACAGACTTAAGGGCTGTTCGACAAGGCTTTTGGCGTTGCTGTCAACTCAAATAGGCTTCACCCCAATGAACTTCCGCCAGTGAGGTAGCCAATAGGGTGAAGGACGAAGAAGGCAACCATCTCGAACCCTTGATGGCCCTTGTGCGCCCTTAAGGCCAGTAAGAGCTCCCTGAGTGGACGTGAAGGACCCCTGAACAGACAAAAAGGCACCAGGTTGACTGAAACGATCCTGGGCTGGTGAGGGCCCCGAATCAACGGAGAGTGCACTCGGGAAGATATTCAGGGTCTTGGGCTGAGACAACGTGAAGGACTTCCCAGTCGACGGAGGGTGACCCGGATCGTCGGAAGGGCCCCAAGGCTGACGGACAGGGCCCGAGCCAATTTGAAGGGTCCCTGAGTCCTGAGTTGACGGCGGGGCTCAAGCCGAAGAAAGAGCTCCTGACCTGGTGGGGGGTCAAAACTTTTCAGGAACATCCGGCCTACCGGGAAGGGCCTTGGGTCGCCAAAGGAGCCCCCTGATTCCACGACTGGGGCCCTAAATGTAAAGCCACTGGAAGGATGTCCTTGCAACCGCGAAAGGGGTCTTAACAAAGGGGTCTCGGAGAGTCAATGACAATTTGGATTATCCTGAAGTTGAGAGCGGCCCCTAATGAAGGAACTTGGTTTCCTCAGAGCCAAAAAGATCTTTGTGGTCTGGCGATTGCTGTGACGAATATTCAGGGTCAACCCCAGCAGAGAATGTTCTTGAAACTTGTTTTATATAATTAAATCCATAACCGAGAAGGGCCCCTAGCAGCTTGAGAAGGACCCTGGTGAGTAACAGAGCCACATTAAAGCTAAGGAGAGTCCCCCAGGTTAATGATGGTGTGCGGAATACTGCAGCACTAAAGCGCACATATCGGTTTTCAAGACATCCAAATAGCCTATTTTTTTCACTTACCTAAGATATGCCAGTTTATGGCAGCATTGTTTTCATCATTTGCATATGTAATAGCAGCAAAAAAAAGATGTATGCATTAACAATATTTGTCTAACAGAACGCCAAAATGAAACTGTCATGTTGAAGTTTAAGATAGTTTAATTAGTAGTAAGTTGGGGGTATTCATAAGTGCTGTGTGACTGTTCATTTTTCTGTCTAGCCATAAGTGATATCAAAGGGATATTTATATAGTTGTCTAGTTGTGTGGAAGACAGTTAGATTAGACATCTTGTTTAGTTATTTAATTTATTTAAAAAACAAAACAAAACAAAAAAACAAACAACTGTTTAATAGTTTCTGCTTTTCTTGAGGCACTCAGATATTTAACTGACAGTATAGGAGGTAGCGATTTATAGTGAATGATAGTTAGCTTTTTTGTCGGTTGTTTAGCAAGTGTGTTTGGTGTTGAAGTTTAAGATAGTTTAATTAGTAGTAAGTTGGGGGTATTCATAAGTGCTGTGTGACTGTTCATTTTTCTGTCTAGCCATAAGTGATATCAAAGGGATATTTATATAGTTGTCTACTTGTGTGGAAGACAATTAGATTAGACATCTTGTTTAGTTATTTAATTTATTTAAAAAACAAAACAAAACAAAAAAAACAAACAATTGTTTAATAGTTTCTGCTTTTCTTGAGGCACTCAGATATTTAACTAACAGTATAGGAGGTAGTGATTTATAGTGAATGATAGTTAGCTTTTTTGTCGGTTGTTTAGCAAGTTAATTTAGCAAGTTAATTTGAATCTAAATCTAGGCATAAGCTGCAGCGTTTAGGATGGTTTCGACCAGGATGCAGGCACTAGAGGAAGAAATTAGGACCCTTAAGGCAGAGGTTTCCAACCTCAAGGCTGCCCTTGTTGCACAGGGTAGGCAAGATAAAGCAACAAGGGGTCAATCCGTCGCAGGGACATCATATGCCCAGGTGGTCGCAGGCCACCAGGTAGCTGAGGTTTCCCCTACTGTGGGGGTGGCTGGGATCTCTCAAGAGGGGAGTGTAAATAGTGTTAATAGTGAACAGAGGAGGATTAGTTCTGGTAGGTCACAGGAGGGGAAGTGGCATGAGGTCAGGGGGTGGAGGATTTGGAGACGCGAACCTAAGGAAAGGGTCAGTGAGTGGCAGGTGGCAGGTGGTAGGAGCGGGAGGAAGTGTAGCCGACCGGCCCAGCGGGCAGGCATAGTAACAACAAATATGTTCCAGGCATTGGATGACTGCCCCCAGGATAGCAGTAGTAAGGAGTCAGTGCTGGTCATAGGAGACTCTCGTGTGCGTCATTTAGAGCGGGTATTTTGTAAAGGTAGGAGGTACAGGAGGTGCATCACCAGGCCTGGTGCCAAGGTGAAGGACCTGGTACCTGCGGTGGCACAGGTCACCAGTAATCACCAGTTTAACACAGTCATAGTGCATGTAGGGGTAAATAACATAGGTCATACTAGGAGCGAGGAGCTTCTGCGGGAGTACAGGGCCCTTCTGGCCACCATGAAGGGCACCAATAGAGTGCTTGTAACAGGAATTTTGCCTAGGGCTAGAGCCTCCCCTGAGTGGAGCTCTAGGGCACTGGCAGCTAACACCAGGGTAGGAAAGCTCTGCCAGGAGCTAGGTTTTACATTTGTAGACGAGTGGAGCAGGTTTTATGCATCGTGGGACCTCTATCAGAGGGATGGCCTGCACTTTTCTGAGAAGGGGGTCCATGTGTTAGGCAAAGTATATGAGCATGTCCTTCAGGGAAACTAGGAAATGGGGTGGGGAGGGATGAAATTGCATTGCCAACTCAGGAATATTCCAATAGTGTCAGCCAAGGCAATAGAACCTCAAAGTCTGCAAATAGGGACAGCAGCAACTCAAGGGGACAGAGTTATAGTTCATCTAGTGATAAAAGAACTCCTCAATATGAAAAAGCCAAAGGTGGTTATGGAGCATTTGTTAAGTGTATGATGTTTAATGCTCAGAGTATCCGTTCCAAATTTGATGAGTTCAAGTGTTATGTTGCTGAGGAGGAACCGGATTTTGTTTGCATTACGGAGGCATGGGTCAGTGAAGGATATTTTGGAGACAACTTACCGGACTATGAGATCCAGGGATACAATATGTTTTCGTGCAATAGGGGTCCAGCAATGAAAGGGGGTGGTGTAATGCTCTATGTGAATAGCTTATTCAGTTCTCAAAAAGTAGCAGGTGGGGATAAAAATGTGTCTGTGGAGTCCATTTGGCTTGATGTCACTGTGGGAAAAGGCAACAGCAATACTCTTAGGATAGGAGCTTTCTACAGATCAGGAACCCTGCCACATTCTCAGCAACTGGAGCTTGACAAGGTGATTTGTGAGGAAATCAGTAGAAACTTTAAGAGGAAGTGCCTTATTCTCGGTGACTTTAATCTAAAAGGTTATGAAAATGCTGGTGTTGGCTCCCCATCATGCAAAATGTTCAGGAAATGCCTTGAAGAGGACCTGTTCTTACACCAGTTTGTATCGGAACCTACCAGGCATGGTTCATTCTTGGACCTTGTATTCTCGGATGTAAGTGACTTGGTTCAAGGCTTGACTGTAGGCGAAACTCTGGGAAAAAGTGTCATGACATGTATTGATGAATAAGCCCTACTGTTAATATTTTGTCATGGCCCCTTCGCCTTCAGCACCATATTGAGTCGTTTGGGAATCGGTTGACCAAACTAAACACGTTCATGTCGATCCACAGCTGCTTCAGCGCCTCCTGTTGATCCTTGATGTTGCTGGGTCAGGCTTCTTGAATCTGTTTTTTCATAACATTCCAGGCTTTTTATATGGGGTTTAAATCCAGCGAGTTGCCTGGCCAGTCTAGCACTTCAATATGGGCATCACTGATAATTGTTTTTTTTTCTGTCTTTGACATGTGGTAAGGGGCGGCGTCGTGCATGAGATAGTCGCAAATATGAATACCAAAAAACAACAACAAATGCTTTTTGAGCATTTCGATATAGTTGCGGTGAGTGCCTAAGAACGCCCCCTACGCTGTACCGCTCCCTCAGTGCGGTCCTGACGTCTCGAAGGGTTAGGAGGAGAAAGAAGTACGATTCTGCCGCGGCGGTGACGCCTGTCACCGCCGCTGTCCCGGGTTTCCCCGTAAGCCACTCGCCAGCGTGTGACACGAGAACTGGGTATTGACATGATGACATAGCGGGAATTCACTCGGACTAGAAAACACAGTATGTACTAGTTAAGGCACTAAAGTGCGCAGCTATGGAAAGGCAATGCAAGCGAGTTAAGCATACAGGTAAGTCGGCTCAGTGAAGTGGAAAGCTATAATTCTAACTAAATAACTAAACATGTTTTGAGTTGCTTATTGGTGCCAGGCAAAACTAATTCCCAGATTTGTTTTAATATTATGGACATTGCGTGAGACGAAATGTACGACCCTCAATATACCAGGAGGTGCCATCGTCAGGAGTGACGATGGCCCCTGGCCGAAACGTTGAGTAATATAGCATAATCCCTAACGTTACTTTTCATGTAAACTCAGCACCTCCTGGTATATTGAGGGTCGTACATTTCGTCTCACGCAATGTCTAAAACCCAGGAGCACTTAAGAGCCATTCTTCGTTGTATTTAATATTTTGCACAAGTTTCTAACCCCTTTAATTTGGCATCAAATGTTTCTAGTTTTACATACATTGTGTACCATAGACCAATTCTGCTGAAAAGCAGGCTGTTAGGGGGATTGCTGAGAAGGACCACAGCAAAGACCAGTCTTACCCCACCGTTCCTGAACGCTTTTAGTTGAGCAGAATTTCTCACCTCTCCTACCCATCTATGCAGGTAGGAAACCTGTACCAACCCCACAGTGTAGCACGATTCCTTAATTCCATGAATCAATGGGAACTTTTTGTGTGAAGCATGTTCCGATGTAGTCCGAAAGTCAACTTGCAAACAATTTCCTCTGACGGTGCAATGCAATGCACTCCGCAGAAACGGTTTAGTTCATCTTGCAAAGACTGCTTTTTTCTTTTTTCTTTTCTACCCTACGCTTCGTATGAAACGAAAGCGCATAATATGGCGACATTTGGATTAAGGCTGGCCTCACTCACACCTATTTCAGATTAATGATGGAGCTGTTTCAAATTGAATATGTAAATCTTAACTTATATTTTCACGAGAATTGCGAATCACTAAGGAACGTTTCATGTAAACTTTTTAATTTTGTGAGTTTTCAATGGATAAGAGCATCGCTATGTACGAAAATTACATCAGAAAGATATTTCAGCTCTACGGAGGTGAGGCACTGCCTTAAGTGCCTTAGTGGGCGGACCGGCGGACCGCCCCTGGGGACGACACCTTCCACGTGGGACGTACATTCCTTCAGTGCCACATCCTTCATCCGCACTGGTTGTCATTGCATCGAAATATGTGCCCGTAAAACGTGAAAGCATGGTGAAAGTAATTGCATGTCCATATTTGCTACCATAAAACCATTGTCCAATGTTGTATGTTCTTCCTGCTACAAGAGGGCAACGTTTGACGTACTTGCAGCATTGCTCTATGGTGATGGTCAAATCGAGTCCACCACATACGACGTAAAGCTAGATGTCCATAGGCAGAGACAAGTAGTATAAGTTCTCATTTTGGCGGAACTTTTGGTCTCCAAAATATAATTTTAACAATGGTAGATCTAAATTAGTTTAATACTCTGAACATTGAATTGAGGTGCCCGAAATGACGTTGAAAAAAGTTGCTGAAGTCCAAGGATTTTTCGGCGAGGGGGGTTTCAAGCCCTTCTATTCTGTTCAAACCTACCGCGTCCCTAGTTTGTCAACCCCCCCCTCCCCACAATTACTAATCCGTGGTTACACTCATGCCTGGGGGTAGGAAGAGAGCGACGACATTTTGAGGTTGCAGATAACCTGCCTAGTGACTTGTAGATCTGCGGCGACCTTTATCTCGGAGTTACCCTGCTCCAATAGGGTCGAAGCCCGACTCTTCACAACATTCGTGAGCTTCTTTCGTCACATTCTGCCCACCAGGAGCAAAGTAATAGGCCCCCAGACTCGGGCGTCATAGCAAGAAGGCACCCAAAAGAGCACTGGAAAGTCGACCATCCCTCCCCGGAGAGGACCATCCCTCAGGTCGTTCCCTGAGCTCACCCGCGGTGTTACGGGTGGGGCCAGCTTCATGTGTCATATCAAGCTCCGCCCACTGACTGTTGCTGGGGAATGCAATTAAAAAAGTGTTCAGTGATCACCATGCATATATTTTCTTTTGCACTCGCGGTGTATGCATTTTTTGCGTACACAGTACAATGGTTTATCATGCATCTGTGGCGTTAGCGCCACTTGACCAGCACTTATGATAGTGACGATCTGTTGGCTAGAAGGATGGTGAGAGTTGTTATCGGATGTGTCTGTAACATTCATTATGTACAATGGCATAATTTGGATATATAAAAAGGTCATTTTTGGAAAAGATAGACTATGTGACGCATGTGTTTAAATAATTACCAAAACACGCATTTCATTAGGAAAAAACACTACTATCTAACCCTAGGCGACGCAAGAAAAAAATCCCTTCAGAGTTCGCTGTGGGGTTGGTTGGTCTGGATTTTGTGGAGGTTTCCGTGAATTATCTGCCTGATCGTAAGTATGTTTTGTAATGTGATAAGATATTCATAAACATTTGATCCGCTCTGTAATTTCATCCCACAGCGTGATGTAGGTACTGAAGGTGGGCATGCTAACGTAATTCATTTATGGCGCAGTAAGGGTGCTTAGAACCAACAGAGGGGATTAGTGGCAGGGTGGGAATTAAGGCACTTCTTTAGAGATTTAATCTCTTAAGACATTTTTGCACTCCAGGTTCATACTGGATAGAATGGGCTCCACATGTACTCCGACACAAACATGCAGAAGGAACAAAAATACCGATGAAAACGAATACATGACTGAAGAAAACATCCACTAAACATGTTATTCTACTTACAATTACCAACTATATTAGCCATTTTTTGTGTCATCAAGCACACAGATGACATCTGAACACACACCACACCTAGCCATATCCAAAGGAAATGCCAACAACAATATGGCCAACCTCATGCTTGCACACTGAACAGTGGCCTCTGGTTCCTACAAATTCAACTGATGCATCTCCAGGAACCTGCTTTCGAGCCATCGTGTAGTGGGAAAAATTAACAGTTTTAAGAGACGTCTTCTGGAGTCCTGGAGGTTGCCAACCAGTATTTCCTTCATTAGCTTTTTCTGTTCTGAAAACTCAACCAATTGGTGCATGGTACTTTATATATAGTGACTCAACAGGAGAAGGATTTAGGTGTTACTCTAAACACAAAATTGGGGGCATCAGAACCTGGGTGGAAATTATAAAGTCATAAAGTCATAAAGTGTTAATGCTTAATAAGGGCCACAAGGGCCCATCTGGGTCAAGCCTGTCTAGAAGATATTAGAAAGTACATGTTCACACCTATCAATTCCAAACCCATGCAATCCCTCCACCTGTGCCACCACAGCCAATCTCATCAGTATGACATCGCAAAGGAAGTTGCCAAATCCACTGCTAGGTACACCCCATATAGTACAACATAATACTAGCATAATGTTATACCCTATATAGCTAGTGAAAATACTCAATATCCCATGCATCACAAGTTAGAATTCAAAAACAACATTTTCCTGTCTAAAAAAATTATCCACCCTACTTTTAAAGACATTCAATGAGGGACTCCCCACTGCATCAGCAGGCAGCCTATTCCATTGGTCAACAACCCTTTGACTGAAGACCTGTTGTCGTTTAACTGTCCTGCACCTCATTTTGTCTAACCTGAATTGATGACCCCTATGGGATACTCTAAACTGCAGAGCATCATTCAAATTGACCTGATCTAGCCCTCTAACAATTTTGTACATTTCAATCATGTCTCCCCTTAATCTCCTATACTTGAGTGAGTACATATCTAATGCATTAAGCCTTTCTCCATATTCTAAGTTACTTAATCCACTGACGAGTCTAGTGGCTTTGCGCTGGACTCTTTCTAACATATCTATATCCTTTTCTAGGTAGGGGCTCCATGCTTGTACAGAGTACTCCAAGTGGGGCCGCACATATGCTAAGTACAGCTTTTTCATGACTTCCCTGCTCTTATATTTCACACTTCTATTAATGAGTCCCAGCATTCTGAGTGCCCTATTTCTAGCTGAGATACATTGTTTTTCTGCTTTAAGGTCTTTTGAGACCAACACACCTAAGTCCCTTTCCTCTTCAATAACATCCAGTTCCCTCCCTCCCATTTTATAACTGAATGTCTCGCCTGCAGACCCTATATGCATAACCTTACACTTATCATAGTTGAAAGTCATCTGCCATTGATCAGCCCACTCTTTTAGGTCGTCCAAATCTAGTTGAATATTACTAGATTGATCTCTGCTGTTAGCCACTCCTACCAGCTTGATGTCATCAGCAAATTTGAACACTCTATTCCTCAGCCCTACTTCAATGTTGTTCACAAAGATGATAAAGAGGAGGGGCCCTAGAACAGAGCCCTGTGGCACTCCACTCAGAACATCTTTCCAACCAGATTTACATCCATTCAATACTACCCTTTGTTTCCTTCCCTGCAACCATGCTTCAATCCAATGTAGAACTTTTCCTACAATCCCATGTTGTTGTAATTGATGAATTAACCTTCCATGTGGAACTTTATCAAAAGCTTTGCTAAAGTCCAAGTACACAACATCCATCCTGCTTTCATTGTCTACTTCTTTGGTAACATACTCAATGAACTCCAATAGGTTAGTTAAACAAGACCTTTGAGATCGAAATCCATGTTGAGTATCCCTTAAAAGGTTGTGCCTATCAAGATGAATCTGAACATTCTGTTTAACCAGCTTTTCTAGTACTTTGCAAACTAATGAGGTCAAACTGACTGGCCTGTAGTTTCCTACACTCTTCCTATTTCCCTTTTTGAAAATTGGTACTACACTTGCATTTCTCCAATCTTCAGGTACTTCTGAATACTCCATAGATCGCCTGAAAATGATACCTAGGGTAGTTGCTAAAGCTTTAGCACACTCTACTAAGATCCTAGCATATATTTCATCTGGTCCGGAAGCTTTATTAGGTTTTATATTCTGCAACTGCTTCTCTACGGCTTTTGTAGTTATTGTAAGATCCTCCAGCATATCACCTGCCATGGCATGGCCTACAGATGTTCCTATTGTACCAGAATTATCTTTAGTGAAGACTGATGAGAATTGCTTGCTTAGGGATTCCACAATGTCGCAATCATCAACCACTATTTCCCCCATCTACCTCCAGTGGTCCTACACTACACTTTTTAGCCTTAAATTTATAGAAGCTAAAGAATCTCTTAGCATTACCTGCTGAACATTCTCGAGCAAAGTTGATTTCAGCAAGTCTTTTAGATGCTCTAACACACCTCCTAACTTTATTTCTAGCTATTCTATATGATTCTAGGTTTAACCCAGAGTTAGTATCTTTTAGTTTCTTGAATGCTTGTTTCTTTGAGTCCAGTAATTGCTTAACTTCCCTAGTCAGCCACGAAGGGTGCTTAACCCTGTTTGATCTAATTTGCCTACTGGGAATGAACCTATCCTGACCCTGAAATAGCTTATCTTTTATCATTGTCCACATTTCATAAGCATCTAAGCCATTCAATATGACTTCCCAATTAATTTCACTTAGGAAGCTCCTGAACTCACTGTAATTCCCTTTTGTAAAATTCGGAATCAATGTTCTGTTGGTTGCTACCCTTCCAACATATAATGCCGCCCCGGTAGCTCAGTTGGTTAGAGCGCTGGCATACTGTCCCCTGTATTGGCAACACAGGGTTCGAGTCGCTTCGCGCGCTCGCTTTAGTGTCAGTTGGCGCTGGCGCGATAAGGCCGGGGCACCGGGCGGCCGTGTCGGTGCATTGGCGGCACGTTAACTAAATTCTCCCGTTCAGCAGTTCATGAATGGGTGGGGCCAGGGTTCACGCAACAAGCTCATTAGCAATAGAACCCTGGTTCCTCACTAGATCTAATTTATTTAAAAAAAAAAAAAAAAAAATAATGTTGTTCACTATTACCAAAGGTCTCTCCTACGTTAACATTTTAAATTTTCCTCATTTGTAAGCACTAGAAGAATTTTATTTTCCCTTGTAGGCTCAAAACAAGCCATGAAACATCTTTCTGATTTGCTTACACCTATTGTTTTGTTTCCCAATCCTGCTATGTTGAAATCCCCCAACAAAATAGTTCTCTGCTGTACTCTCCTACTTATCTCTTCCTGCATCAGCCTGTCAGTGTTTTCATTCTGGTCTGGAGGTCTATAGAATGCCCCAATCCTAAATTTTGTTCCATTCTTCAGAATTATATCTAACCACAAAGATTCTACTCCTGCACTATGTACTCCATCCTCTATGGAATGACATTTCATTACTTGCCTAACATACAAGAGAATGCCACCTCCTATCCTTGCCTCTCTTTGATAGGCATGCATGTTGTAGCCTGTCAATTCAAATTCTTGCAAGTTGTCTCCAAACATGCTTTCGTTAACCCATGCTTCTGTTATGCACACCAAATCTAGCTGTTCAGACAACATATATGCATGCAGTTCCCCAATTTTGTTCCTAACACTTCTGGCATTGACATAAAAACATGATAAATTATTCCTTCCATTGCTTGCTATGCTTCTCTCTTTATCAGCTACATCCCCCATGTCCTGCCTAGTTTCCCTGTTTCCTGTTGAGAGCCTCCTCATACCTATTGTTGAGCAATTCCACTCCTCTCTTGCTCAGATGTAATCCATCTAAAGCAAACATCTCCGTCCTCCCCCAAAACTCCCCCACAAATCCAAGAACTGCACCCCAAGCTCCTTACAAATGTTGGCCACCCTGGTATTGAGCCCAATGGCCCTCGAATACCACTCCATGCTTGCATGGACCATAGGGAGGATGGATGTCACCACTCCTCTTTTCCTACTTCCTGCTAAACTACCTATCAAAGCCCTATAGGCTTTCATTGTTTCCTCTGTATTATTTTTTCCTACATCGTTAACTCCAACCTGCACAATTACCGTTGCACCCTCTCCACTTCCCCTCATTACCCCCTCCAGCCTATCCCTAACATCTTTCACCTGCGCTCCCGGGTAGCAAACACGCATCCGTCTGCTGGGGTTCTTGCTACAAAATGTTCGATCCATGTACCGAACCCTGGAATCCCCTATGACTAAAACCTCTCTCTCTCCATCTCTATCTTCAGCCATCTGGTCATCCCCACCTCCGTCCCTCTCATCATTACCTTCCCTCTCCTCCAGTGCATCAAACCTATTTTTAATTGGGACGCCCATGTCCACCTTCCTTAGCGCCAGTCGGGTGCTATGGCGCCTTGCCACCTTCCAACTGCCACCATCCTGGACCAAGCCATCCGAACTCCCATCAGTCCTCCGCTCGGGCACCGAGTTGCCTGGCTGGCACCTCCCATGATGGGTCCCGCCACCAAACACTTCAAGCGCTCCACCTCCCCCGTTAACATATCTAACCTCTTACTCAAGTCCCCAATGATTCCCACACACTTACAATTCCCACAGTCTCCTTCCATTTTTGTTGTTGTTTTTTTTTCTTTCTACTCTTAGTACTAAGTCTAGTTACTGTAAGCTTGTAAGCCTACAAGTATCTACTGTAATATATCTACAGTAATACAGTAATATAGCCTATATGTATCTACAATACACTATAATCCCGTATAATTACACTAGATATGAAGATACCTACTGTAATTTATGCCCACTATTTTAGTCCTAAAATCTATCTTAAACTTACACACCAATTTGACACAAACTTATTCAATACAGAAGCCTACACTATAGAATTATACACACTAGAATTACACACTACAGAGCTCACACCACACAAATATACACCACTGAATCAAACACTGTAGTACCCGTCCACAACACCCAACAATCCTGCAGTTACACTAGGATATGAAGATATACCTAGTGTAATGCTATGCCTACTATCTTAGTCTTAAAATCTATCTTAAACTTAAACACCAAATTGACACAGCCAACACCCTTAGAACTTAACAAAATGGCGCTGGGCAGCCTCCCTGGGTTAATATAGCCTAATTTGCTGGTCAAAAATACTTATTTGATAAAAACTGTTGAAATATACGCTCAGAAGCAACCGCTAAATATCTATACACAATTTATCCCAGTACACCGTCCTTTTCCGCAACACTTAGCTCGTATGTAGTAGCCCCACCAAACATGTGTTTCCTCCTCAACGCCTGGCGGCAGACTGAAGCCATCTGAGGCACTTCTCAAGAGATTTCACCACTTAAAACATCTATGCACTCTGGATTCATACTAGATAGAATGGGTTGCACATGTACTCTGATGCAAACATGCAGAAGGAACAAAAATACCACAAAAACAAATATAAGATTGAATAAAACATCCACCAATATGTTATTCTACTTACAATTACCAAATAAACTAGCCACTTTGTACAACCAAGCACGCAGACAACACCAGAACACACACCACAACCAGCAGAAATGCTGATGACAATGCACAAAACCTAGCACCTGTGCACTGAACAGTGGCCTCCAGTTGCAATGAATTTGGCTGATGCGTCTCCAGAAACTGGCTTTCGAGCCACCCTATAGTGGGAAATACTGACCATTTTAAGAGATGACTTCCAGAGTCCCAGAGGCCACCAATCAAATTTTGCTTTATTAGCATTTTCTGTTCTTAAAACTGTCTTTGAAGCAATCAATGCAAGGTATTTTTTTTTAATGACATAGCCATTAGCAACTTTGAACACATGTTTAACAGTGCCATACTGCAAACACAAGACCTTGACTGATCCTTTTTTGCTCTTGGCCATCACTTCTGACTGTTGTGTGCGAGGTAATGGTACTGGTGTCCGGTTAGTATCCCTCAGGGAATTGGCTACATATGTAGGTAGGTGTGTGTTCTGAGCTGAAGATAAAGTGTGAAATATTTGTGTTTGTTTATAATTTGGCTAGCCATGTACTGAGATCAACAGTGAAAGGAAAGCACATTGCTCCTGTGAGTTACAAGAGACAAAGCTGAGCTGGTCATTGCAACTCCCTGTATTAGACATGAAGACATAAAAGATTAGTGCAACTATGAGCCACAAGGGCCCTTCTTGGTTGCACTCTGTACACTGAACCAGTTGCCCACCAAATCGGTCAATCAGCCCTCCCTGTAATGCTGAAAAGCAAGCCCTCTATTCTTATAATGATTGTCTATGCTGTTTTTAAAGATGTTCAATGTGCTGCTACTAACAATGTTTTCTGGCAGCTGGTTCCAGTGTTCTACTACCCTGTTGGTGAAGAAAGTTTGCCTTAACCTTGTTCTGCTGTGGTTAACTTTAATTTTGAATTTATGACCTCTAATTGCATCATTTCTGTTCAATTCAAACATTTCCCCAAGGTACCCCTCTCCAGACCATGGACAAATTTAAAGACCTCAATGAGATCTCCTCTCAGCCTTCTATATCTAAGTGAAAACATTCAATTTCTTCAATTTTTCCTCATATGCCAGGTTGCTTATGCCATTAACCATTTTTGTAGCCCTCTTTTGTACTCTCTCTTAAAGCCAACAATCTTTTTCATAGCTAGGAGACCAAGCTTGGATGCAGTATTCCAAATGTGGCCTGATGTATGCACAGTAAAAGCTTCCTGATCACTTCCTCACTTCTGTATGATACATTCCTATTTATTGCCCTGAGCATTCTCAGTCCCTTCTTCCTGGCTTCCTTGCTCTCTTCTGTGTCTTGCAGTGCCATCCATTGTTCACTTTGTTTCTATTCTTTGATGTGACAAAAATGATGTGTATTACTTGTGCATATTACACAAGTACACATGATTTTCCCATCAGTTACCAGCAAATAGATTTCATGCATAAAAATAATATGTCCATGAAAATGTACTCCGGAAGAAATCTGTTTGCACTCTGACTCCAAACCTGGAAAGTAAGTTTCCCACCCTGATCAGAAGAGACCAAGGAAGCCAGGAAGAAGCCACTGAGAATGCTTGGGGCAATAAATAGGAATGTATCATACAGAAGTCAGGAAGTCCTCAGCAAGCTTTACTGTGCATATGTCAGGCCATATTTGGAATACTGCATCCAAGCTTGGTCTCCTAGCTATGAAAAAGATTGTTGGCTTTTAGAGAGAGTGCAAAAGATGGCTACAAAAATGGTTAATGGTATAAGCAACCTGGCATATGAGGAAAGATTAAAGAAATTGAATATGTTTCCACTTAGATATAGAAGGCTGAGAGGAGATCTCATTGAGGTCTTTACATGTTCCAAAGTCTGAGGGGATATCTTGGGGAAATGTTTGAATTTAACAGAAATGATGCAATTAGAGGTCATCAATTCAAAATTAAAGTTAACCACAGCAGAGCAAGGTTAAGACAGTCTTTATTCACCAACAGTGTAGTATAACATTGGAACCAGCTGCCAGAAACCATTGTAAGTAGCAGAACATTGAACATCTTTAAAACAGCATAGACAATCATTATAAGAATAGAGGAAGCCCCTGTATTCTTATAATGATTGTGCTGCCTCTATGCTGTTGTCTTATATTGTCTATGCTGCTTTTCAGTATTACAGGGAGGGCTGATCGATGGATTTGGTGGGCAACTGGTTGAGTGTACACAGTGCAACCAAGAAGGGCCCTTGTGGCTCATAGTTGCACTAATCTTTTTGTCTCTATGTCTTTATATGTGATTATATGATGTCATAACCATTAGCAACTTTGAACACATGTTTATCAGTTTCATACTGCAAACACAAGACTTTGACTGATCCTTTGCCTTTGCTTGCTATCCTGTTGTGTGTGATGTAGTGGTGTTGGGTCAGTATCATG
>JAOTOL010000915.1:0-166693 GCA_034440575.1 Imbricaverruca yamaguchii
CATCCATCATAGTTGCAAGTGTGGATGAACTTCCCCGAGGCATATGGTTCACGTGTTAGACCTTAGACCTAACGAGACATCGCCGGATGCCGGGCCACCGTCGATCGGCGGCCGTCGGCTCCGGTAGCGTCGGAGATCTCACCACGCCGAGATAACACCTCCGGCTGGGCAACCAACTATTGCCGGTTCATTCACTGAACTGCATTATTTGGCGCAGGGCCGAAAGGGTGCACTTTTATATAATGTTCCTACATTATCATATTAGTCAGATTGTCGTTCACAGCTTGCTGCTTCTGGCCTCAAATCTAATATAACCCTTTCTTTTTTAAAGAAGTATAATTGTAATTCTTGCAGGCTAGTTTTTACACCAGTGTTCTGTTGCCAAGCAGAGCTTGTGTGAACTCTTTCCTCATCACTCAATCCATAAATTTCAGCTCAATCGCAGAACTTTGACCAATAGTTTCACGTGCCATCCATGCACTGACACGGCCGTTCTTGGCCTTAGCGGGTCAGCTGCCAACTGGCCCTCCCCAGCCTGGGGACGAGTAGCCTAGGGGTAAGTTGCTCGTCTCATGATCGAAAGGTTGTGGGTTCGAGTCTCACCTGTCGCTACTTTTCGCCCGCGACCAATCGGCGTGAGAGATTCGACGCTACATGACCCAACGGTCGATTGTCGTAAGCCAATAGCCAACCAACCTCCCAGCCTGGGGCTACATGCGAGCGCGTGAAACGACTCGAACCCTGTGCTGCCAGGGTAGGGGAGACTAATGCAGGCCAGCGCTCTAACCAACGGAGCCATCGGGGCGGCAAAGGTGTTGTCTTGTTTTTTGTTTGTTTATTGATTTGCGTCAGGGCTGATGATCCTCCTATGTGCAATAACACCTACAATGACACACCCAACACTCATGTACATAGCACATGAGCTGATTCGGCAATGCTGATGAGGCATGGATTATAATGGGCATCGTATTGATGAGTTCTACTGTACATATTCATGCGTCTGGAAAAGGTGTACTTATCAGCTAGCATTGCCGAATAAGGCTGTCATTGTGTTGTTCTCTCGAAGGGACAATTTGCCCTTCGAGACAATTCCAGCCTACTTCTTGCTGCTCCCCTGTACCCCCACCCTGTATGTACATGCGATAGTGGCATATTCACATCCATTAGGGTAATTGGTGGAAGGTGAGAAAGTATTCAGTACGGCATGGCTGTATTCAGGTATTGCGTGTGCAGGCGGGCGAGTGCGTACTCATCGTGTCGGGGTTTGGCAGTGTTATCCTACAGCTGCCCGTGGACAGTGTGTCGGCCCATTGTAACTGGGGATTTATTGGTAGTGTACGTGCCTCTGATGGCTGGTGGGTATATTTGTCTGAAGTACTGCAAAATTGTTCCAAGTTTTCCGTGTTGACGAACGCACATTACGGCTGTGCGTCTGCGGCGGCGTCCTGAACTGACGTTTCCACGACTGTCGGTAGATGGCAGTGCCGGCAGCCGCGCTGGCTCCTCGGTGTTTTCTCGTCTCGGCGGCGCCAAGTCCGCTGAGCCCACCGGTGGTCGACGCAAACCGCGGTTGCGCCGCCCCTCGAGAGATGGCAGCACCAGCCGTGTAGGTGAGCTGCTCCAGATCCTGGCTTTCGGCTGGGCAAGAGTGGCCGCCGCCATCTGGCCTGGCTCGTCGCCATGGCAACCCGGCTTGCCATGGCGCTTTATGTATGTCTGTCAGCTGCACATCGTTAGGTACTAAGCATCGCATGCAGTACCCGAGACAGTGTGGGCGATGTCATTACTCACAAGTTATATTGAACGTGTACTGGTGCTCTGCTTCCCATCAGCCGTTATGTTATTGCAGGGGAAAAACTATAGATACTATTTTGATGGATTATAAATGCAACTGTATCGAAGATACCAGCTGGAGGTGGATCTGAGGCGATGTCACGTGATGTGCGAATATCCGATGCTAGTCAGCGTGAACACCGACGGTGATATTGCGTGATGTGTATTTTATGTTTCGCTGGAAAATAACTGGATATCCTCTGCGCCCGTTCGCGGCTTGTTTGTAGTGCACGCGACCTTATAAACTCGACGTGACTAGTTTACAATGCATGTATTCCGCACGTGTTGCGCACGTGCCGTGAGCGGGGCACGTGGCAATGCCGTGTTCCAGAACACGTGCTGTCCGGCCAGGCGGCCAGACACGGCTGGCGTCACGTGCTCCAGACCTTGAGTTGGCAGCTCTGGGTCGGTCCATACCAGTGTTGACACCCCACCAGCTGTGGACCCGGTGTGATATTCTGTGATGTGGCCGCTGGAGCCCTCGCTGCTCGGGGTTTCGCAAGGTAGCTGTGGACCTGGTGTGATATTCTGTGTATAGCCGGTGGAGCCCTCGCTGCTCGCTGCTTCTCAAGGTAGCTGTTTTGGCTGGAGTCCGCGGCTTGCTAGTCATTTTTGGTGTCATTGTGTGACGTCTTAGTTTCGGATAGATTTGGTGCCGTCACGTTTTTATTTCGTATTTGCATGGTGTACATACCGGATTTGAGGGTACTGTATGCACATGTCGTGCACCTCTGTGATAGCGAACATGATGATCTCGCTGCGATATTGTTTGTTGTGCCAGGGCTCGCGCTGGCGTGTTGGCCGTCCGCTGTGTTATGTTCCGCGGGTTGCCGTTTGGTGCTGTACTGTTGTACCGGGCCGTCCGCTGTATTATGTCCCGCGGGTTGCCGTTTGATGCTGTACTGTTGTACCGGGCCGTCCGCTGTATTATGTTCCGCGGGTTGCCGTTTGATGCTGTACTGTTGTACCGGGCCGTCCGCTGTATTATGTTCCGCGGGTTGCCGTTTGATGCTGTACTGTTGTACCGGGCCGTCCGCTGTATCATGTCCCACGGGTTGCCGTTTGGTGCTGTACTGTTGTACCGGCGGTGCCGTGCAATTTACCCCGTTTGCGCAGCCATTTTCGGTGTTGTTTCGTGTGCCAATTACCCAAAATTTCAGGATATGCTACGATCATAATGACCGTGGGCGGAGAAGTTTGAAATTTTTTGTAGTGCCCAAATGCATGGAGACAATGAATATTGCGAGCTTCGTTGATGGGCCAACTTCATGGGGTTCCATGTTAAGAGACCGAGAAGCTGGTGGCTCCAGCTTAAAGACGGTGGGCCTCGCCAGAAGTATGGGAGACTCTTCCCTTGGCCTTGTAAAGACCGTCAGACACACGTCTGTGCTGTCCACACGACCCCCCGGGTCTCTGAGACACAGACGCGCCGGACGCTGCCAGTGTGTGGTGTGGGATGTGACGCTCCTCCTGACGTCTGGAGCCAACGCCCACCACCCTGCCGTCAGCCAATCACCGTCCAGCTAACCGCCTCGGCAGCCAATCAGCGCCCTGGTAGCCGGCCCTTCGGCCAATCACCGTCCAGCTAACCACCTCGGCAGCCAATCAACACCCCAGTAGCCGGCCAGTCAGCCAATTAACGCCAGGTAACCCACGACGCATGCGCACTGTCGACGAGGAGCTCGCAGTGGCCGCCGACTGGCGACTGTCCGCCACCGGCGGAGATTGTGGCGCCAGTCTCCGGTGTCAGGTTTCTCCGCCCGGCTGCAGACACGTCCCGACGGTCTCCGACAGGTCTCGCTGCTCCGACTGTCCGCGGCAGGTCTGTGACGTGGTGTCTGTCCGGTGTGCGGTGGTCGGGCCGTGTTCGCTGATCTCCGACAGGTCCCCCCCCCCCAGTCGTGCGGCGGCCGTGTGGACGGAGCGGGCCGCAGGTACCACACCTGTTCCGCAGGTACCACACCTGTTCCGCAGGTACCACACCTGTTCCGCAGGTACCACACCTGTTCCGCAGGTACCACACCTGTTCCGCAGGTACCACACCAGTTCCGCAGGTACCATACCCGTTCCGCAGGTACCACACCTGTTCCGCAGGTACCACACCAGTTCCGCAGGTACCACACCTGTTCCGCAGGTACCACACCTGTTCCGCAGGTACCACACCTGTTCCGCAGGTACCACACCTGTTCCGCAGGCACCACACCTGTTCCGCAGGTACCACACCAGTTCCGCAGGTACCACACCAGTTCCGAAGGTACCACTCTGTTCCGCAGGTACCACACTGTTCCGCAGGTACCACACCTGTTCCGCAGGTGGCCAGGCCGGTCGGCAGGTGCTGATCGCCGCTGAGGTAGCTTAGTGCAGGACGACTGTTGTCTCCAGGCGCGGCAGTAGTTTGTCTCGGATAGGTAGTTCTTCCGACTCCTCCCGTGTCCCCGGTGGTGCCTCTGTCTCTTTTACAGTGCAATTACCAGTACCAGTTGGTTGATGTACCAGTTGGTTACCAGTTGGTTGAATGACGAGTTTTGTGCCGCATCGACCAGGTTTGGTCATTTAGCGCCCATTTGCCAGCACTAGTAATGCAACTTCTAAATTATTACTAACACTCGCATTATTCATAATGTGACAATAATAATAATTGCATTATTCAGAATAATGATAATGCTAATGGTGAATAGCAAAGAATGGTCTCTCCACGGAGGGTAATTCATGCTCAAGCAGAAAAATACTGCAGACCATGTTTATACACGGCCGTTCAACAGGCCGTACCACCTTTTAAGGGTAACAATTACCTCTCGTATTATGACGGCACAGAAGCGTTCATTTCTATATGTTTACATGGGTTCGGGCTCAACTCCTTGCGACTGTTTCTACCCTACCATTATAACCATGGACGTAACTAGATCACACCTACGCTAGATTAAATCCTGTTGCGAGCTACGTGCCTGTCTCTGATCGCTTCGGCTAAGTTCCGCCGTCGGCGCAGCCACACCGCAGGTCTCGCAGCCAGAGCCGGAGATCAGGGCGCCGACTGCTGCAGCTGTATTTGGCGTCACGCTGCCCTGACTGATCGAGACCCGCCCTCAGGTGGTGCGAAGCTGCGGAAATCACGCGCTCTGTCCACAGCCCGCTGGCGCCGGCCGGTCGCCTGTGATCGCGTGTTCGCGTCTGACCCGCACCATGTTTTTATCGCGTTAGGGCCTGCCGCTAGCACAGCCACAGCCACCGCCGCCGCCGCCGCCGGCCGGACAGACCCGCTCGAAAGCCACCTGCGCAAAATTCGCGCCCGCAACGCCGCCATCCTGAAACGCAGTCGCGAGATAGCCGACGACAAGCACCTGTACGGCTGACGTGCGCGCCATCTCCCGACGGCCTGGCGAGGCTCGAGTTCGCCGGCGTCCGTTGCGGCGGCGCCTCTGCGCTGCGCAGACGCGGAGAAGTGGTGGCTGCAGCGGCTGCGTCGGTGGTCCGGCTGTGCTGGAGTTGGCCTTGTTGGTCGGTATGTGCGGCGGTGGTTGATGCTTGGTTGGCGTTGGTTGATGTAAGGCGTGGTGGTTGATGTAAGGTGCGGTGGTTGGTACTTGGTTGGCGGTGGTTGAGCGGGTCCGGCGGTGTTGTGTGGCGGGTGTTCTCGTGTACATTTGTCGTGTGTTCAAACTGTGTGTATATTGTGTGTGTATCGGGTTTGCGTGTTGTGCGGTGCATCTTCCGTGTGTGCGATGTATTTACGCGCGGGCTGAGCTGTGCTGGGCAATGGTATGGTGAGCCTGCAGTGGAGGCAGACATTTTCTTTTCCTGTTTTTGGTATCGGTTTTGTGCACAATCGTGTGGTGCCATATAGCTGTGCGACGCGGCCCAAGGTGGTCACGGATGCCTTCCCATCAGGACTGTGGGACTGGACCTCTGTATGGACTTGTGCAAGTACACGCGCACATGATAAATGTCAAGTGGCTAACACGCGTCACGAATTCGTAAGCGATTCAAGGAAGTTATGTCATAGCTGTTGAATACATCATCCAAATGTCAATACTGAGCATGCAGAGTTCACGTCATTCAAATAAAACATTGTCCACAGGCGGTTGTTTTCGTTTCGCTGTTGCTAGCCAAGAGGGCAGGAACACCTACACACACCATGTGAATGCTGACGCTCTGAAGACCAAGGTGCGGTTGTCTGGGGGCCACAGCAGAGACCCCATCGGTAGAGGGGACACAGACCCCATCTGTGGAGGGGACACACACCCCATCGGTGGAGGGGGCACAGACCTCATCAGTGGAGGAGGCACAGACCCATTGGTGGAGGGGACACAGACCCATCTGCGGAGGGGGTACAGACCCAATCAGTGGAGGAGGGACAGACCCATTCGTGGAGGAGGCACAGAATGAAACCCATCGGAAGGAGCGACACCAATTTATGAACAGCAATTTCCATTAATGCAAGGCACGAACTGCCGACAGGCACGTCCCGCGGTCCACAGACAGCGATACGGATGAATATGAACAGTCGCGTTATCTCGGCTTGATGAGGCGTCGATGATGATGAGTTCTTTTCTCTGCGATCGTTCATCATCTGAAACTGTTCTTGCAAACAAGCGATGATAGACCGGGACCTCGTTGATATTTTGCACAGAACACAAGCCACTTCCGAGGCGACGACGAAAACAAACCCCAGTTCTTCGTCCGAGACAAGTGCAATATATGCAGAGTATCGGCCTGGTGGTGTTCAGCAACAGCGATGTACGCAGCTCGTCTGGTGATAGTCTGCCCTCAAGCGGGTTCCGTCCCGGGGTATTTATGCTACTGTGTATATGTATATGGCCGGAACACGGCTGTACTCTAACTCGAGTTCGGTAAGGTCCCGGGTTCGACTCTAGCGCCACTCAGGACATTTCCCAATCCCGCGGCCCACCGGCGAAACAGTGTGGGCGGCGCCATTAGCCGTGAATGTGCATAAAGTGTAGCGTGAACCAACCAATGAACAAATAAACCTCGAGTTCGGTGCAGAGATGATGAAATGATGAGGCCGACGCGTGCCTGTGTATAGATCGGACCGGAAAACGACTGTACTCTGATCTCGAGTTCGGTGCTGGGGTGAAGCCAGTCAGTGTGCAACGCACAAGTGTAATTTATTGTCCGGGATCCTGAGTGTAACTGATTATAAAATGAAGAGAGCCGGCGCACATCTAGCTCATGTTAACTGTAAGAGCTCAACGATTAAGAGTGTACAGATCGTGCACCAGGTGTCTGCAGCAGTGTGATCAATTGTCCCGGTTAATGAGGGCCGGCTCGCGTCTGGTGTATGAGGCTGTCGGAGCTCGGCGTCTGACCGCGCCCGTGCCAGTGTGGCGGTTAATGCTGACGCAATGCTGGGCCGGCGATGCGGCGTCCGGGCCGGTGGGGTGTGATTGTTAGAGGGGTAGGTGGAACGGAGAGGGAACTTCGCTCCAACTGAGGGTTATTCAGGAGTGTGGAGCACTGCATGAGTGGTAACGGACCTGAAAAAACGTTTTTGCAACTCTCCTCGTTCCACTACATCTGCGAGTGTTCATACTGCCGGGAACACGCGTCGTCACATCCGATAATGATCTGGGTACCTCACCTTTTTAGACCATCGTGCTGGGGGCGGGAATGGCCGAGTGGTTAAGGTGCTGGGCTCTGGGTACCAAAGGTCCCGGGTCCGAAGCTGGCACCGCTCGGAGCGTTTCCCAATCCCGCGATCCACCGTCGAAACAGTGTGGGCGGTGCCATTGCCGTGAATGTGTAAGAAGTGCGTCGTGAACCACCCAATAAACAAACAATAGTCCATCGTGCTTGTTCATGCAATGCGCAGTTTTCTTTATTTCACAAAAAAAGTCTTCGACTCATTCCTGGGATGTATTTATGGGCCAGTGTCCCATTTCTGAGCCGACCTTGTGCGAGTCCTGGTTCCACCACCAAGTCATTGAATTTCAATTCAACGGCCGAATTTCAAGAGTTGTATTGCCGCCTTCACGCCCCATCCCCGGCCTCACCAGGCCAGTCGCCAACTGACTGCCCCAGCCGGGGGCTAAATGCGAGCTCGTGAAGCGACTCGAACCCTGTCTGGCCAGGAAGGAGGAGACCAGTGCAGACCAGCGCTCTGACCAACTGAGCCACTGAGGCGGCAAACTGTCGACAAACACAGACTTTGACTGCGTGCTCGTTCTGATGTGGTTCACGTCACACATAATCGACGCCCCGCCCCGCCCCGCCCGCTGACAGCAGGCAAGTTCTGGAGCAAATTCGAGTGATGAACCAATAACATCTATGTGCGGGAATGCGAGTGATGAACCAATAACATCTCATAATGCGGTATGGCACTGCATGCCAAACTGCATTATGAGGAATCCCTTTGGGTGAAATTGTGCTGCGAAGTGTTCGTGTATCACCATCCTTTATCCGGAGCATCATCATGATACTTGTAAACGAGATACTGGTAGAAAGGAGACACGAAGAACTCATAAGCACACATCGAGAAGCAGGATGTCGATAGTTCTTGGAGACGGATGTCGATTGAGTGTTCAGAGTGGTATATTCCACCTTATTTCACAAATAATTTAACACTGGGGTACAACGTGGGTGGTAGGGCGAAGGCCCACAAATATCCTGATGTTACGTCACCCTCTCCAAACAGCACCCACGCCCGACAATTCCCTAACATTCCTCGTCACACTCGCCGCAGAGAGGTGCAGGACCACCGCGCCGTCATCCCCAGCTCCTGGCCATGCTGCCTGTACCGAAACATCCTCACACTGAACAGAGCAGCTTTGTTCTCACCGATTGTATTTAGAAAACGTCAGGTACACGCCAAGTCGCAGCACACCATAGCTATGGCACTCGAACGTCCGAGGTAGACAGAACACTGATGACGATGACACATGGAGACATGTCAGGGGCGCGTCAAACGCCACCGTTCTGCACTTGTAGCACAGCTTTCCGTCCCATGGGGGCATCACCGCACACTGAGCATGGCAGCCGCTCATGAGAGCCTCACTGTCACCCCCCTCCCCCCGCCCGCCCCGTCAAGTCAGCTGCTACCGATCCCCGGGGAGGGAAGCACTGCCACCGATCCCCCCGGGGGGGGAGCTCTCCGGCCTGGCTGAGGTGCACTCGGTATCAGTGTGGTCCGTGCGGTCACAGCCTTACAATGTACTGGGCACTAAGTGAGGGAGCGACATAACGGCGGATGCGCCTGCGATGCTCCACCTCGTCGCTGCGCTCAAACGGTCTGGTGCTTGCAAGACTTCAGCTTAAAGTGTGACAACGATCGGCACAAAGGGAACCGGCTCCATTGCAGTGGTCCTTCCGCGACATGAAACGCGAGGAAAAACTAACCCTCCTCGAACGGGCTCAGATTCCTCCGGAAACAAACTCGACTTGCATGTGAACACCAGCTTCAAAAAGTGGTTAAAACGTCTCTAAAACTCCCAAGACTCGACCCCGTGCAATTGACAAGGAGCGGCGTACGTGACCGCACCAATCCACCAGAGCCGAGTACAGCATCAGACGGAGTACGCAGAAGTACAGCACCGGGTGGAGTGCATGGAAGTGCAGGTCGAATACAAACGCAACAGATGCCAGCACTACAGTTCTTCCCAGTCCCAACTGGCTGCAGCTGCGCTGCCCTTCCTCCTCCACCGTCAGCTGTCTCTCCTCCACCGTCAGCTGACTACCCTTCCTCCTCCACCGTCAGCTGACTGTCTCTCCTCCGGCGTCAGTTGTCTCTCCTCCACCGTCAGCTGACTACCCTTCCTCCTCCACCGTCAGCTGTCCTCCTCCACCGTCAGCTGACTACCCTTCCTCCTCCGCCGTCAACTGTCTCTCCTCCTCCACCGTCAGCTGTCTTTCCTCCTCCATCGTCAGCTGACTAACCTTCCTCCTCCACCGTCAGCAGGCTACCCTTCCTTCCGCACCCTTCCGGTCACCGCCGCCTCCGGTCCCTTGGGCGTCTCGTCTTCTGTCTCCTGTGACGCCTCCTTCTGTCCCCCATCTGACTCCACGTCTGAGCCATCCTGAGGTCACAAGTTAACACGGCTAAGGTCACATTTTTTAAAACCACATTGATTTTGCAGAGGGGAGCGGGTGGTATTCGGTTCGGCTGATCATTTTCTTGACAAAAAATCCTCATTTCGTTAAGAAAAATCCATGACTTCTTCCAACCGTGCATGTCATAGGTGATCAAACACCCGAATGTAACACACTCACCGGTCGGTCAGAGCTACCAAACACCCGAGGTAACACACTCACAGACCAGGTGACAGGTGACAGATCCCACCTGCCAGGTGACATTTGTGCTGTCCAGTGCCTGTTGCTCATCTACCACGGCTGCTTTCATCTGCAAGGTATCGTGTGTCTCCTCCAAATACAGTGCACAACATCTTGCAGTGATGCCATTATCTAAACCATCAGCGGACCGGTGTACTCACCTTCCACGGAGGCGATGCCTGCTGCTCACAACGCCTCAGGGCATACTTGTACACGAGAAAGCCAGCCAGACCCGAGCACATCCAGTACTTCTCAACCCAGTAGAGGCCTGGGACACAGCGCCGCATTCAGTGCTCAGTTTCACAGACTTCCGGTCTCACAGTGTAGTTACACCACCTGCCAGTCCCACAGTGTAGTTACACCAACTGCCAGTCCCACAGTGTAGTTACACCAACTGCCAGTCCCACAGTGTAGTTACACCGACTGCCAGTCCCACAGTGTAGTTACACCAACTGCCAGTCCCACAGTGTAGTTACACCAACTGCCAGTCCCACAGTGTAGTTACACCAACTGCCAGTCCCACAGTGTAGTTACACCAACTGCCAGTCCCACAGTGTAGTTACACCAACTGCCAGTCCCACAGTGTAGTTACACCAACTGCCAGTCCCACAGTGTAGTTACACCGACTGCCACCAACTGCCAGTCCCACAGTGTAGTTACACCGACTTAGTTACACCGACTGCCAGTCCCACAGTGTAGTTACACCAACTGCCAGTCCCACAGTGTAGTTACACCACTCCAGTCCCACAGTGTAGTTACACCACTGCCAGTCCCACAGTGTAGTTACACCAACTGCCAGTCCCACAGTGTAGTTACACCAACTGCCAGTCCCACAGTGTAGTTACACCGACTGCCAGTCCCACAGTGTAGTTACACCAACTGCCAGTCCCACAGTGTAGTTACACCGACTGCCAGTCCCACAGTGTAGTTACACCGACTGCCAGTCCCACAGTGTAGTTACACCCACTGCCAGTCCCACAGTGTAGTTACACCAACTGTCAGTCCCACAGTGTAGTTACACCACCTGCCAGTTCTACAGTGTAGTAACACCAACTGCCAGTCCCACAGTGTAGTTACTGCCAGTTCCACAGTGTAGTTACTGTCAGTCCCACAGTGTAGTTACTGTCAGTCCCACAGTGTAGTTACACCAACTGCCAGTCCCACAGTGTAGTTACACCGACTGCCAGTCCCACAGTGTAGTTACACCAACTGCCAGTCCCACAGTGTAGTTACACCGACTGCCAGTCCCACAGTGTAGTTACACCAACTGCCAGTCCCACAGTGTAGTTACACCAACTGCCAGTCCCACAGTGTAGTTACACCAACTGCCAGTCCCACAGTGTAGTTACACCAACTGCCAGTCCCACAGTGTAGTTACACCGACTGCCAGTCCCACAGTGTAGTTACACCAACTGCCAGTCCCACAGTGTAGTTACACCAACTGCCAGTCCCACAGTGTAGTTACACCAACTGCCAGTCCCACAGTGTAGTTACACCAACTGCCAGTCCCACAGTGTAGTTACTGCCAGTCCCACAGTGTAGTTACACCAACTGCCAGTCCCACAGTGTAGTTACACCAACTGCCAGACCCACAGTGTAGTTACACCGACTGTCAGTCCCACAGTGTGGTTACACCGACAGCCGATCCCACAGAGCTCAGGTACATTCCGACTTACAGCCTGACAAGTTACATCTGACTGCCAGCCTCACAGCATCGTGCTTTGAGAGAACTGGGGGCGAGGCCATTTGAGTAAACTGGGGGACGAGACAATTCGAGAACATTTTGAGACGAAATAATTCGAGAAACTTGGGGGACGAAACCATTCGAGAAAACTGGGGGATAAGACTATTCGAGAAACTGGGAGACGATAGATGCCATTCGAGAAACTGGGGGACGAGATCACTCGAAGAAAAAAAACTGGGGGCAAGACAATTCGAGACAACTAGGATACGAAACCATTCAGACAACTGAGGGACGAGTCCCATGGAGAAAACTGGGGAACGAGGCAATTCGAGAGCAGACCTGCTCGCGACATTGAGCTATTTTCTAGACTAACCGCCGTAAATCTGCCTCCTATCATCCCATGAAGGCGCAATTACCCAATATCCCGATGGATTCCTCAAAGTTTCCCGGTTTATGTGCGAAATGGCTCCCGATCAATGCTAATCTTCCACCAGTCTTCACACTACCCCCAAGAGCACTGCACCTAGCATTTCATGTAGCTATGTCCAGAATGGACACATAGCTCTTGATTTTTCAGTCGATAGGACGTTCGCCGATAGCTGCGGTCTTATTGTACTGGAACCCTGCATTAATAGCTACAGGTGCTCCCATACCTAGTAATGCAATGCAACTCTACAATAGTACCTACAGTTGCTCCACATACATAGTAAAGGTCTGGAACCCTAAACTAGAACCTACAGGTGCTCCACATGTCATCTAAAATTCGCTTTTCTTTCCAACATATCTTCGGATACATTCATAGAAACAATTATCTTTTTCACCACCGTGGCTTACAAATGTACAATTTGCTGCTCCCCGGGTCGGGGCACGTCCCCGTTATCCACCCCGCCCCAGCACAGCGAATCACCGGCACAGGCAGCTGCCGTCTCGACCCACAAGGCCGAGCCCCGGCGGCCGCGTCAGTCGACTCACCGTCGTATCTGTAGCCACTCTCCGGGGCGTACGGGCCGGGCAGTTTGTAGCCGCGGATCACGCGCACCGGGGTGCGGGTCTCCACATTGCGGCTGAGCGCCAGGTTACCTCGCGTCAGCTGTTGGTCCTGAGACTGTGGCGCGGTGCGCAGGTTCTGTCGACACATACACACCACGGCAGTCAGATGGTGGTCCCCACACCGCTGTCGACACATGCACTGGTCCCCACACCGCTGTCGACACATACACTGGTCCGCACACCGCTGTCGACACACACACACTTGTCCCCACATCGCTGTTGACACACACACTGGTCCCCACACCGCTGTCGACACACACACTGGTCCCCACACCGCTGTCGACACATACACTGGTCCCCACACCGCTGTCGACACACACACTGGTCCCCACACCGCTGTCGACACACACACTGGTCCCCACACCGCTGTCGACACACACACTGCCCCACACTGGTCCCCACACCGCTGTCGACACATACACTGGTCCCCACACCGCTGTCGACACATACACTGGTCCCCACACCGCTGTCGACACACACTGGTCCCCACACCCCGCTGACACACACACTGGTCCCCACACCGCTGTCGACACACACACTGGTCCCCACACCGCTGTCGACACACACACTGGTCCCCACACCGCTGTCGACACACACACTGGTCCCCACACCGCTGTCGACACACACACTGGTCCCCACACCGCTGTCGACACATACACTGGTCCCCACACCGCTGTCGACACACACACTGGTCCCCACGCCGCTGTCGACACATACACACCGACGCTGGTCCCCACACCGGCTGTCGACCACGACAGCAGGCTGGTCCCCACACCGCTGTCAACACATACACAACCTGTCCCCACACGCCGCGGTATTCACAGCTGGTCCCCACACCGCTGTCAACACATACACACCACAGCCGTCACCTGCTGGTCCCCACACTGCCGGCGGTGGATTAGGGACACCGGTGTCAGACCACGGCAGTCAGCTGCTGGTCCCCACACCGCTGTCAACACATACACACCACAGCCGTCACCTGCTGGTCCCCACACTGCCGGCGGTGGATTAGGGACACCGGTGTCACCATTGTCTCGCGCTAGGGATGCCGAAGTCACCGGCGAGAGGTTTACAAGTTAGGATTATAAGCGGGTGGGAGCAGCTCCACTGCCCTTACTCTCAGCTCAGCTCCTGCTGGCATATCACCAATGCCAGTCACGCGCACACAATGGTGACGTCAGTCGGACACTCGACGGAAGCATTGTGCACTCGACGGATGAGACCACACCGAACATACAACGGCTGTCACAGGCGCGGATCAAAACAACAACTGGAGGTAATATAGCCAAGGACAGCACAGGCTGGTGCATCTCTATTGCTGTTCAAATAACACACAGCGTTTGCCAGCTTGCGGATAGCTCAACAGCATTCGCAAAACTGACAATCACACAAACAAACATGCCTGTCACATCTCATAGGTGCCACGACAGTCACAATCTTCAGGCATAGCTGTCAGGACTATCAGGCATAGCTGTCAAGACTATCAGGCATCATTACTGTCAACTGCCAGGTACCATAACTGTCGAAACTATCGTGCACCACGATTGTCAGGACTGTCGGGTACTATTGCTGTTGGAACTGTCAGGTGCCGTGATTGTCAGGACTGTCAGGTGCCGTGATTGTCAGGACTGTCAGGTGCCATGACTACCATGGTCGTGAGGCACTATTGCCGCCATGACTGTCAGGCACCATGACTGTCAAGACGGTCAGGGACCATTGCTGTCGGGACCGTCAGATACTGTCAGGCTAGGTACTGTCAGGTGCTGTCGGGAGTGTCAGACACCATGGCCGATCAGCTAACGTCATCCTCTAACGGAATGCAGCGAAGAACAGATGCGCTTTTCGACCTTTGACCCAGGTCGGCATACCCACCTTGGGTTTGGCAGCGGTGCCCTTGAGGTCTCTTCCGCCCTCACCAGTGTAGGTGAAACACTCGCCCCAGTCGACGTCATCCTCGTACCTGAGGACGGCAGCAGGTGATGAGCGACGTTATCCTCATACCTGAGGAAAGCAACACGCCAACTAAAATGAGTCTTTGTGCTCGTTTTGGCAGGATGCCAGTCGCTGCATTTTGGCAGGGTGTCAACCGTTCGTTTTGGCCGGGTGCTGGCCGTTACATTTTGGCCGGATGCCAGCTGTTGTAGTATGGCGCCAGCCGTGCCAGTTCGAATGTGGCTCGACTGATCACTACAATATGAGACCTGTGCGTCACTGATGCCTCTGAACATCAGTGAAAAATTATTTCTCAAACAAGGCGGAACATGCCGCTTTCACGACACTGAACTGACATATTCCAGCGTAGTATCGAAATCCTGCTTCATGTGTCGTTATGAAGTCTTCATATCTAATTTCCAACAATATCTTGTTGATAAGAGAATAATGCTGATACTTACCATGATGAAATGTCATGAAATGTCACATCCCTCGGCACAATTTCAGGTACGAGGAATACTTATGTGGTCTTCTACAACAAAAATAATTTGAAAAGGATAGGTATTCTGTATTGCTATCGCTAAAATAGTTACCCTTAAATTAGATATCGTAAAACAAAGGAGGAAGGTGCACACAGCTGGATCAGAATTGTATTGAAGAAAAAAAAACTGATAATTTCTGTTAAATGACATTGTTTCTATGGCGAATTTTGACATCGTACATCTCTTGTCGGCATCTCACACCAAACAAAAACAAAAAAAACATTAATTTTGCACCGGCTACCACCACTCAATGAATTTAACTTGAATACAATTGGGCTGGTGCCATGTTTAAAAGTTTTGAAGGCGATGCAAATGAACGGAAACATACAATGCAAATACACATGAAGAGAACTGCAATATGTGAAGATTTGCGACGAAAATATCATCAATTGCATAAAACCAAGATTGGTTGATATTTATTCTGCGGTGTTGGCGTCCAGATTGCTATGGTAGATCATGGGTACGGTACGTACAAACAAAAATCAAAGAGCAGCAGTGACTATGGTGAAAGACGTGCAAATGGCATTGAACAGCTGGTACTGTCCACACATTTTCACGAAAAGATAATCTTCGTCCGTACAGCGGGGGCAAATGTAACCACGCCCCCCCCCCCCCCACCCAGAAGGGTTTTGTCAGGGTTACAGCGGGGGTTAATACCACCCTGCTCTCTGAAGGGTTCTTTCGGGACTACAGAGAGGGTAATGCCACCCTGCCCCCTGAAGGGTTCTGTCGGGACCACATAGGGGGTAATGCCACCCCGCCCCCTGAAGGGTTATGTCGGGACTACAGCAGGGGGGAGGTATGCCACCCAGGTCCCTGAAGGGTCCTGTTAGGGTTACGGCAAAACGGCGTGGCGATGCGTAACGCCGCCCGGTGGAATTAATCGGGGAGTGTTGCCAAACTTACGGGAATACAAATTCGGACGGCATTTCAGGACAATGCGCTGTCGCACCAGCCGAAGCAGCATTATTCGCGGGCGTTATTAATTATTGAGCAATATTATTCAACAGGCATTGTTTGCCGAATAACGGCCGTTCACAGGTCATCATGCGCCCGAATCTCCGATTGTCGATAATCAGGCCCACTTATCTCCATCAGATGATCAATGTTTCACGTGATAGCGTCGCGGACGTCCAGAAAATTGAGCTGAAGTGCCTCCATAGCTCATGGACCTATCCCAGGTCGTTCGACATTTCTGACCCAACTCGGCCTCGGACGACCTCGTGCGGGTTGAGTCGCCGTGGGGTTCATCTGGGCGCCGAAACTGAACGTGGCGCTCATTTTCGGCACCCGGTGAAAGGAACCAGTTCGGGGTGGCTTGGATCCTGGAAGTTATCGAAGCGAATTCGGAAGATTACAAAACGAGGTCAATACTTTGATCGACTCTGACCAATGAACTATGACCTATGAGACGAATGTGACACATCGATAGTCTCCATATTCCGACAAATACTATGTTCAATATTTCAAGTAGTCACAGTATTTTGTTTCAAGCATGGAGCGCTCTAAAGTGAAAATTGTTGTCTTTTGACAAACCGCGACTCATCTCACCCGCCGCTGAGAGCTATGCTGTAGGCTCCGTCGGCACCTGCGTGAATCCCGGCCACAGTGGGCCGGTGTACACCGTCTGAGCAGCACTCGAGCCGGGTCCGCCACCACGTGCCCACGGGTACACCTGGGGATGGGGGGGGGACGGTGAGGGTACACCTGGGGACGGGGGGGGGACGGTGAGGGTACACCTGGGGACGGGGGGACGGTAAGGGTACACCTGGGGACGGGGGGGACGGTTAGGGTACACCTGGGGAGGGGGGGGACGGTGAGGGTACACCTGGGGACGGGGGGGACGGTGAGGGTACACCTGGGGACGGGGGGGACGGTGAGGGTACACCTGGGGATGGGGGGACGGTGAGGGTACACCTGGGGACGGGGGGGACGGTGAGGGTACACCTGGGGACGGGGGGCGGTGAGGGGTACACCTGGGGACGGGGGGAGGGTACACCTGGGGACGGGGGGGACGGTGAGGGTACACCTGGGGACGGGGGGACGGTGAGGGTACACCTGGGGACGGGGGGGACGGTGAGGGTACACCTGGAGGGGAGGGGGACGGTGAGGGTACACCTGGGGACGGGGGGACGGTGAGGGTACACCTGGGGACGGGGGACGGGGGGACGGTGAGGGTACACCTGGGGACGGGGGACGGTGAGGGTACACCTGGGGACGGGGGGGACGGTGAGGGTACACCTGGGGACGGGGGGACGGTGAGGGTACACCTGGGGACGGGGGGACGGTGAGGGTACACCTGGGGACGGGGGGGGACGGTGAGGGTACACCTGGGGACGGGGGGGACGGTGAGGGTACACCTGGGGGGGGGACGGTGAGGGTACACCTGGGGACGGGGGGGACGGTGAGGGTACACCTGGGGACGGGGGGACGGTGAGGGTACACCTGGGGACGGGGGGGGACGGTGAGGGTACACCTGGGGACGGGGGGGACGGTGAGGGTACACCTGGGGACGGGGGGGGGACGGTGAGGGTACACCTGGGGACGGGGGGACGGTGAGGGTACACCTGGGGACGGGGGGACGGTGAGGGTACACCTGGGGACGGGGGGACGGTGAGGGTACACCTGGGGACGGGGGGACGGTGAGGGTACACCTGGGGACGGGGGACGGTGAGGGTACACCTGGGGACAGGGGGGGGGGACGGTGAGGGTACACCTGGGGACGGGGGGGGACGGTGAGGGTACACCTGGGGACGGGGGGACGGTGAGGGTACACCTGGGGACGGGGGGACGGTGAGGGTACACCTGGGGACGGGGGGACGGGTGAGGGTACACCTGGGGACGGGGGGACGGTGAGGGTACACCTGGGGACGGGGGGACGGTGAGGGTACACCTGGGGGGGCGGGGGACGGTGAGGGTACACCTGGGGACGGGGGACGGTGAGGGTACACCTGGGGACGGGGGGGACGGTGAGGGTACACCTGGGGACGGGGGGACGGTGAGGGTACACCTGGGGACGGGGGGGGACGGTGAGGGTACACCTGGGGACGGGGGGGGACGGTGAGGGTACACCTGGGGACGGGGGGACGGTGAGGGTACACCTGGGGACGGGGAGGGTACACCTGGGGACGGGGGGGGACGGTGAGGGTACACCTGGGGACGGGGGGGACGGTGAGGGTACACCTGGGGACGGGGGACGGTGAGGGTACACCTGGGGACGGGGGGGACGGGTGAGGGTACACCTGGGGACGTGGGGACGGTGAGGGTACACCTGGGGACGTGGGGACGGTGAGGGTACACCTGGGGACGGGGGGGGACGGTGAGGGTACACCTGGGGACGGGGGGGGGACGGTGAGGGTACACCTGGGGACGGGGGGACGGTGAGGGTACACCTGGGGACGGGGGGACGGTGAGGGTACACCTGGGGACGGGGGGACGGTGAGGGTACACCTGGGGACGGGGGGACGGTGAGGGTACACCTGGGGACGTGGGGACGGTGAGGGTACACCTGGGGACGGGGGACGGTGAGGGTACACCTGGGGACGGGGGGGACGGTGAGGGTACACCTGGGGACGGGGGGACGGTGAGGGTACACCTGGGGACGGGGGGACGGGGAGAGTACACCTGGGGACGGGGGCACGGTGAGGGTACACCTGGGGACGGGGGGACGGTGAGGGTACACCTGGGGACGGGGGGACGGTGAGGGTACACCTGGGGACGGGGGGACAGTGAGGGTACACCTGGGGACGGGGGGACGGTGAGGGTACACCTGGGGACGGGGGGACGGTGAGGGTACACCTGGGGACGGGGGGACGGGGAGAGTACACCTGGGGACGTGGGCACGGTGAGGGTACACCTGGGGACGTGGGGACGGTTAGGGTACACCTGGGGACGGGGGGGACGGTGAGGGTACGCCTGGGGACAGGGGGGACGGTGAAGGTACACCTGGGGACGGGGGGACGGTGAGGGTACGCCTGGGGACGGGGGGACGGTGAGGGTACACCTGGGGACGGGGGGGACGGGGAGAGTACACCTGGGGACGTGGGCACGGTGAGGGTACACCTGGGGACGGTGGGACGGTGAGGGTACACCTGGGGACGTGGGGACGGTGAGGGTACACCTGGGGGACGGGGGGACGGTGAGGGTACACCTGGGGACGGGGGGACAGTGGGACGGTGAGAGTACACCTGGGGACGGGGGGGACGGTGAGGGTACACCTGGGGATGGGGGTGGGACGGTGAGGGTACACCTGGGGACGTGGGGACGGTTAGGGTACACCTGGGGACGTGGGGACGGTTAGGGTACACCTGGGGACGGGGGGACGGTGAGGGTACACCTGGGGACGGGGGGACGGTGAGGGTACACCTGGGGACGGGGGACGGTGAGGGTACGCCTGGGGACGGGGGGACGGGGAGAGTACACCTGGGGACGTGGGCACGGTGAGGGTACACCTGGGGACGTGGGGACGGTTAGGGTACACCTGGGGACGGGGGGACGGTGAGGGTACGCCTGGGGACGTGGGGACGGTGAGGGTACGCCTGGGGACGGGGGGGGGACGGTGAGGGTACACCTGGGGACGGGGGGACGGGGGAGAGTACACCTGGGGACGTGGGCACGGTGAGGGTACACCTGGGGACGGTGGGACGGTGAGGGTACACCTGGGGACGTGGGGACGGTGAGGGTACACCTGGGGACGGGGGGACGGTGAGGGTACACCTGGGGACGGGGGGACGGTGGGACGGTGAGAGTACACCTGGGGACGGGGGGGACGGTGAGGGTACACCTGGGGATGGGGGTGGGACGGTGAGGGTACACCTGGGGACGTGGGGACGGTTAGGGTACACCTGGGGACGTGGGGACGGTTAGGGTACACCTGGGGACGGGGGGAACGGTGAGGGTACGCCTGGGGACGGGGGACGGTGAAGGTACACCTGGGGACGGGGGCACGGTGAGGATACACCTGGGGACGGGGGGACGGTGAGGGTACACCTGGGGGACGGGGGGACGATGAGGGTACACCTGGGGACGGTGGGACGGTGAGGGTACACCTGGGGACGGTGGGACGGTGAGGGTACACCTGGGGACGAGGGACGGTGAGGGTACGCCTGGGGACGGGGGACGGGAGAGTACACCTGGGGACGTGGGCACGGTGAGGGTACACCTGGGGACGTGGGGACGGTTAGGGTACACCTGGGGACGGGGGGACGGTGAGGGTACACCTGGGGACGGGGGGACGGTGAGGGTACACCTGGGGACGGGGGGACGGTGAGGGTACGCCTGGGGACGGGGGACGGGGAGAGTACACCTGGGGACGTGGGCACGGTGAGGGTACACCTGGGGACGGTGGGACGGTGAGGTACACCTGGGGACGGGGGGACGGGGAGAGTCACACCTGGAACGTGGACACGGTGAGGGTACACCTGGGGACGGGGGGACGGTGAGGGTACACCTGGGGACGTGGGGACGGTGAGGGTACGCCTGGGGACGGGGGGACGGTGAGGGTACACCTGGGGATGGGGGGACGGGGAGAGTACACCTGGGGACGTGGGCACGGTGAGGGTACACCTGGGGACGTGGGGACGGTTAGGGTACACCTGGGGACAGGGGGACGGTGAGGGTACGCCTGGGGACGGGGGGACGGGTGAAGGTACACCTGGGGACGGGGGCACGGGTGAGGGTACACCTGGGGACAGGGGGGACGGTGGTACACCTGGGGACGGGGGGACGATGATGGTACACCTGGGGACGGTGGGACGGTGAGGGTACACCTGGGGACGGTGGGACGGTGAGGGTACACCTGGGGACGAGGGACGGTGAGGGTACACCTGGGGACGGTGGGACGGTGAGGGTACACCTGGGGACGGGGACAGTGAGGGGTACACCGTGGGACGGTGGGACGGTGAGGGTACACCTGGGGACAGGGGGACGGTGAGGGTACACCTGGGGACGAGGGACGGTTAGGGTACACCTGGGGACGGGGGGACGGTGAGGGTACACCTGGGGACGGGGGACGGTGAGGGTACACCTGGGGACGAGGGACGGTTAGGGTACACCTGGGGACGTGGGGACGGTGAGGGTACACCTGGGGACGGGGGGACGGTGAGGGTACGCCTGGGGACGTGGGGACGGTGAGGGTACACCTGGGGACGGGGGACGGGAGAGTACACACCTGGAACGTGGGCACGGTAAGGGTACACCTGGGGACGTGGGGACGGTTAGGGTACACCTGGGGACGGGGGACGGTGAGGGTACGCCTGGGGACGGGGGGGGGACGGTGAGGGTACACCTGGGGACGAGGGACGGTTAGGGTACACCTGGGGAGGGGGGGACGGTGAGGGTACACCTGGGGACAGGGGGACGTGGGACAGTGAGGGTACACCTGGGGACGGGGACGGTGAGGGTACACCTGGGGACGGGGGGGACGGTGAGGTACGCCTGGGGACGTGGGGACGGTGAGGGTACACCTGGGGACGGGGGACGGGGAGAGTACACCTGGAACGTGGGCACGGTGAGGGTACACCTGGGGACGTGGGGACGGTTAGGGTACACCTGGGGACGGGGGACGGTGAGGGTACGCCTGGGGACGGGGGGACGGTGAGGGTACACCTGGGGACGGGGGGACGGTGAGGGTACACCTGGGGACGGGGGACGGTGAGGGTACACCTGGGGACGTGGGGACGGTTAGGGTACACCTGGGGACAGGGGAGGGTGAGGGTACACCTGGGGACAAGGGGCACGGTGAGGGTACGCCTGGGGACGGGGGACGGTGAGGGTACACCTGGGGACGGGGGACAGGGGGACGGTGAGGGTACACCTGGGGACAGGGGACGGTGAGGGTACACCTGGGGACGGGGGGACGGTGAGGGTACGCCTGGGGACGAAGGGTGGGGACAGGGGAGAGCGCACCTGGGGACGTGGGCACAGTGAGGGTACACCTGGGGACGTGGGGACGGTTAGGGTACACCTGGGGACAGGGGGGACGGTGAGGGTACGCCTGGGGGACAGGGGGACGGTGAAGGTACACCTGGGGACGGGGGGACAGTGAGGGTACGCCTGGGGACGGGGGGACGGTGAGGGTACACCTGGGGACGGGGGGGACGGGAGAGTACACCTGGGGACGTGGGCACGGTGAGGGTACACCTGGGGACGTGGGGACGGTTAGGGTACACCTGGGGACGGGGGACGGTGAGGGTACACCTGGGGACGGGGGGACGGTGAGGGTACACCTGGGGACGGGGGGACGGTGAGGGTACGCCTGGGGACAGGGGGACAGGAGAGTACACCTGGGGACGTGGGCACGGTGAGGGGTACACCTGGGGACGTGGGGACGGTTAGGGGTACACCTGGGGACGGGGGGACGTGAGGGTACGCCTGGGGACAGGGGGACGGTGAAGGTACACCTGGGGACGGGGGACGGTGAGGGTACGCCTGGGGACAGGGGGACGGTGAGGAGTACACCTGGGGACGGGGGGACGGGAGAGTACACCTGGGGATGGGGGTGGGACGGTGAGGGTACACCTGGGGACGGGGGGGACAGTGGGACGGTGAGAGTACACCTGGGGACAGGGGGGACGGTGAGGGTACACCTGGGGATGGGGGTGGGACGGTGAGGGTACACCTGGGGACGTGGGGACGGTTAGGGTACACCTGGGGACGTGGGGACAGTTAGGAGTACACCTGGGGACAGGGGACGGTAGAGGGGTACGCCTGGGGACGGGGGGACGGGTGAAGGTACACCTGGGGACGGGGGCACGGTGAGGATACACCTGGGGACAGGGGACGGTGAGGGTACACCTGGGGACGGGGGGGGACGATGAGGGTACACCTGGGGACGGTGGGACGGTGAGGGTACACCTGGGGACGGTGGGACGGTGAGGGTACACCTGGGGACGAGGACGGTGAGGGTACGCCTGGGGACGGGGGACGGGGAGAGTACACCTGGGGACGTGGGCACGGTGAGGGTACACCTGGGGACGTGGGGACGGTTAGGGTCACACCTGGGGACGGGGGGACGGTGAGGGTACACCTGGGGACAGGGGACAGTGAGGGTACACCTGGGGACAGGGGGACGGTGAGGGTACGCCTGGGGACGGGGGACGGGAGAGTACACCTGGGGACATGGGCACGGTGAGGGTACACCTGGGGACGGTGGGACGGTGAGGGTACACCTGGGGACGGGGGGACGGGAGAGTACACCTGGAACGTGGACACGGTGAGGGTACACCTGGGGACGGGGGACGGTGAGGGTACACCTGGGGACGTGGGGACGGTGAGGGTACGCCTGGGGACGGGGGGACGGTGAGGGTACACCTGGGGATGGGGGGACGGGAGAGTACACCTGGGGACGTGGGCACGGTGAGGGTACACCTGGGGACGTGGGGACGGTTAGGGTACACCTGGGGACAGGGGGGACGGTGAGGGTACGCCTGGGGACAGGGGGGACGGTGAAGGTACACCTGGGGACGGGGGCACGGTGAGGGTACACCTGGGGACGGGGGGACGGTGAGGGTACACCTGGGGACGGGGGACGATGATGGGTACACCTGGGGACGGTGGGACGGTGAGGGTACACCTGGGGACGGTGGGACGGTGAGGGTACACCTGGGGACGAGGACGGTGAGGGTACACCTGGGGACGGTGGGACGGTGAGGGTACACCTGGGGACAGGGGACAGTGAGGGTACACCGTGGGACGGTGGGACAGTGAGGGTACACCTGGGGACAGGGGGACGGTGAGGGTACACCTGGGGACGAGGGACGGTTAGGGTACACCTGGGACGGGGGGGACGGTGAGGGTACACCTGGGGACAGGGGGGACGGTGAGGGTACACCTGGGGACGGGGGACGGTTAGGGTACACCTGGGGACGTGGGGACGGTGAGGTACACCTGGGGACGGGGGGACGGTGAGGGTACGCCTGGGGACGTGGGGACGGTGAGGGTACACCTGGGGACGGGGGACGGGGAGAGTACACCTGGAACGTGGGCACGGTAAGGGTACACCTGGGGACGTGGGGACGGTTAGGGTACACCTGGGGACGGGGGACGGTGAGGTACGCCTGGGGACGGGGGGACGGTGAGGTACACCTGGGGACAGGGGGACGGGGGGACAGTGAGGGTACACCTGGGGACGGGGGACGGTGAGGGTACACCTGGGGACGGGGGACGGTGAGGGTACGCCTGGGGACGGGGGGACGGTGAAGGTACGCCTGGGGACGGGGGGACGGTGAGGTACACCTGGGGACGGGGGGACGGGGAGAGTACACCTCGGGACGTGGGCACGGTGAGGGTACACCTGGAGACGGAGGGGGACGGTGAGGGTACACCTGGGGACGGGGGGGGCGGTGAGGGTACACCTGGGGACGGGGGACGGTGAGGGTACGCCTGGGGACGTGGGGACGGTTAGGGTACACCCTGGGGACAGGGGACGGTGAGGGTACACCTGGGGACGGGGGGACGGTGAGGGTACGCCTGGGGACGGGGGGACGGTGAAGGTACACCTGGGGACGGGGGCACGGTGAGGGTACACCTGGGGACGGGGGACGATGAGGGTACACCTGAGGACGGTGGGACGGTGAGGGTACACCTGGGGACGGTGGGACGGTGAGGGTACACCTGGGGACGAGGGACAGTGAGGGTACGCCTGGGGACAGGGGGACGGTGAGGGTACACCTGGGGACGGGGGACGGGGAGAGTACACCTGGGGACGGGGGACGGTGAGGGTACACCTGGGGACGGGGGCACGGTGAGGGTACACCTGGGGACGGGGGACGGGAGAGTACACCTGGAACGTGGGCACAGTGAGGGTACACCTGGGGACGTGGGGACGGTTAGGGTACACCTGGGGACGGGGGGGACGGTGAGGGTACGCCTGGGGACGTGGGGACGGTTAGGGTACACCTGGGGACGGGGAGGGGTGAGGGTACACACCTGGGGACAGGGGGCACGGTGAGGGTACGCCTGGGGACGGGGGGGACGGTGAGGGTACACCTGGGGACAGGGGGGACGGGGGACGGTGAGGGTACACCTGGGGACGGGGGGACGGTGAGGGTACACCTGGGGACGGGGGGACGGTGAGGGTACGCCTGGGGACGGGGGACAGGGGAGAGTACACCTGGGGACGTGGGCACGGTGAGGGTACACCTGGGGACTGGGGACGGTTAGGGTACACCTGGGGACGGGGGGACGGTGAGGGTACGCCTGGGGACGGGGGACGGTGAAGGTACACCTGGGGACGGGGGGACGGTGAGGGTACACCTGGGGACCGGGGGGACGGTGAGGGTACACCTGGGGATGGGGGACGGGGAGAGTACACCTGGGGACGTGGGGACGGTGAGGTACACCTGGGGACGGGGGGACGGTGAGGGTACACCTGGGGACAGGGGGGACGGTGAGGGTACACCTGGGGACGGGGGACGGTGAGGGTACACCTGGGGACGGGGGGACGGTGAGGGTACACCTGGGGACAGGGGGACGGTGAGGGTACACCTGGGGACGGGGGACGGTGAGGGTACACCTGGGGACGGGGGACGGTGAGGGTACACCTGGGGACGGGGGACGGTGAGGGTACACCTGGGGACGGGGGGACGGTGAGGGTACACCTGGGGACGGGGGGGACGGTGAGGGTACACCTGGGGACGGAGGGACGGTGAGGGTACACCTGGGGACGGGGGACGGTGAGGGTACACCTGGGGACAGGGGGGACGGTGAGGGTACACCTGGGGACGGGGACGGTGAGGGTACACCTGGGGACGGGGGGACGGTGAGGGTACACCTGGGGACGGGGGGACGGTGAGGGTACACCTGGGGACGGGGGGGACGGTGAGGGTACACCTGGGGACGGGGGGGACGGTGAGGGTACACCTGGGGACGGGGGGACGGTGAGGGTACACCTGGGGAGGGGGGGGACGGTGAGGGTACACCTGGGGACGGGGGGACGGTGAGGGTACACCTGGGGACGGGGGGACGGTGAGGGTACACCTGGGGACGGGGGACGGTGAGGGTACACCTGGGGACGGGGGGACGGTGAGGGTACACCTGGGGACGGGGGGACGGTGAGGGTACACCTGGGGACGGGGGGGAGGGTACACCTGGGGAGGGGGGACGGTGAGGGTACACCTGGGGACGTGGGGACGGTGAGGGTACACCTGGGGACGGGGGGACGGTGAGGGTACACCTGGGGACGGGGGGGACGGTGAGGGTACACCTGGGGACAGGGGGACGGTGAGGGTACACCTGGGGACGGGGGACGGTGAGGGTACACCTGGGGACGGGGGGGACGGTGAGGGTACACCTGGGGACGGGGGGACGGTGAGGGTACACCTGGGGACAGGGGGGGACGGTGAGGGTACACCTGGGGACGGGGGGGACGGTGAGGGTACACCTGGGGACGGGGGGGACGGTGAGGGTACACCTGGGGACGGGGGGGGACGGTGAGGGTACCTGGGGACGGGGGGACGGTGAGGGTACACCTGGGGACGGGGGGGACGGTGAGGGTACACCTGGGGACGGGGGGGGAGGGTACACCTGGGGACGGGGGGGACGGTGAGGGTACACCTGGGGACGGGGGGGACGGTGAGGGTACACCTGGGGACGGGGGGACGGTGAGGGTACACCTGGGGACGGGGGGGACGGTGAGGGTACACCTGGGGACGGGGGGACGGGGACGGGGGACGGTGAGGGTACACCTGGGGACGGGGGGACGGTGAGGGTACACCTGGGGACGGGGGGACGGTGAGGGTACACCTGGGGACGGGGGGGACGGTGAGGGTACACCTGGGGACGGGGGGGACGGTGAGGGTACACCTGGGGACGGGGGGACGGTGAGGGTACACCTGGGGACGGGGGGACGGTGAGGGTACACCTGGGGACGGGGGGACGGTGAGGGTACACCTGGGGACGGGGGGACGGTGAGGGTACACCTGGGGACGGGGGGACGGTGAGGGTACACCTGGGGACGGGGGACGGTGAGGGTACACCTGGGGACGGGGGACGGTGAGGGTACACCTGGGGACGGGGGGACGGTGAGGGTACACCTGGGGACGGGGGACGGTGAGGGTACACCTGGGGACGGGGGGGGACTGGGGAGGGGGTACACCTGGGGACAGGGGGGACGGTGAGGGTACACCTTGGGGACAGGGACAGGGTACACCTGGGGACGGGGACGGGGGGAGGTACACCTGGGGACAGGGGGGTGAGGGTACACTTGGGGCCAGGGGGGGGGACATGGGGACAGGGAGAGTACACCTGGGGACAGGGAGAGTACACCTGGGGACAGGGAGAGTACACCTGGGGACAGGGAGAGTACACCTGGGGACAGGGAGAGTACACCTAGGGACAGGGAGAGCACGCCCGAGAACAGGGAGATAGTGAGGGTACACAATGGGACAGGGAGACAGTGAGAGTAGACGTTGAGTAGGACAGGGAGAAAATGAGAGATCTGGAGCCAGAACATTGGGACAGGGAGACAGTGAGAGACCTGGGGCCAGAACATCGGGACAGCCGGACATACCGAGACGGTGACCAGTGCCAAGCGAACAAATGCGACCAACCGGTGACCGGGACACCACACGTCAGCTGAAACGGCAATGGCACGGTGGACAGGTTGCACAGCAGGTTTGGATCACCAGCACTTAGCTCTTGGAAGCTTCACATTGGTTGCATAACGTCGCACAAACATTTAAGCTTGAAACGAAGGCTAAATTCCAGAATGGCATGCCAACGAGCCAAGCAAATGGGACATCGAAGGGTTGTGTTTTGGTAATCGAATGTCTACGGACAGGTTACACACAAGTTATCAAAGGGTTACGGATGGATAATCAAAGAGTTATGGATGTGTTATTGAATGAGTATGGCTGTGTCATTGAAGGGTTGTTCATGGGTTATCCGAGGGATATGAATGGGCTCTCGACAGGTTCTCGAACGGTTATGGGTGGATTATCGATGGGCTAAGGCTGTTTTAGTGAAGGGTTATGCATGGGTCATCCAAGGGTTATGTATGAGTTATCGAACGGTTCTGGATGGATTATTGAAGGCCTAAGGCCGTGGTAGTTAGTTATTGGGGTTTAGGGGCGCATCGACTGCAGAGGTCATGCAGCGGCCATAAGCCTGTAGTATCGAAGGGCTATGCATGGTCATCCAAAGATTATGCCTTGGTTACCGAAGGATTATCAATGGGCCATCGAAGGGTTATCGATGGGCCATCGAAGGGTTATCGATGGGCCATCGAAGGGTTATCGAGGCACGCCTGCGGGCGCTGAATGACCAAACCTAGTCGATGCGCCGCAAAACTCAATAACCAACCAAACCAACCGAGGCACACCCGACAGTGCAGCCCCAACAGAGGCGATCAAAGAGCTCTGTCTGCTGGGAACAGTACACACTCCACGACAGCACGCATAGCAAATCAAGGCGCTTCAAAGTTCCACCCATTCACCAATAGGAGCAAATGTACGGAGGATTGGAGTTTAGGGGCGTACCGACTACATCGGTCATGCAGCCTAGGAGCAAATATGCCTTCAGTTTCACCCATCCACCAATATCAGCAGCCGTACCTTCTATCGCTCCATATGCCTTCTCTCGGTTCTTGGGCACGGCTACTTTAATGCGAGGCACGTAGCGGTTCCTCTTCTTGCGCGCGCCTTCCTCCTCCTCGGAGTCGGCGCCGTCTGAGTCCGGCTCGTAGTCAGAGTCGTCGAAGCCGAAATGCTGCAGCTTCGGCTGAGTCGACCAAGAACACACCGGTGCCGTTAAAATGCTTGTGGACTTCGCGACATGATTCTCGAGAAAAACAATTTTTTGTATGTTCAGTTTACACCCCTGATTGATCTCGTGACCTGACGTTAGGTACTGCGTTTTTGTTTGTATCATTGCAATTTTCATATTTAGTGCACACACATACACAGGTGACTTTTGACCATGCCATCTGTTTGTCCATGATGAATGTTTCAATGTCCCAACAACGCCCTGAGGCCTGAGTGACCTGACCTTGAACCATGCTAGTCGTGACCTTCATGCACCACACCAAATGTCTTTGCAAATTCGTGGGTCCATCAATTGTAGGAAACTATGGAAAACTATAACCGACATTTTGGAACGGTTTAGGTGCTGTTACGGATCGACCTAGTGTGTCACCGTGAGTGCGAGAGGGCTGGAGTTCTAGTCCACCCCCAGTAGAGCATAAGTGCTTCACTGGCACAACACATGCTGGTCAAATGTCCGAGATGGACGTCTCTTTAAGCTGATAAATCCAGTTAATGACCTGCACATAGGAACCGGAGTTGTCATAGATTGTCGGAGTTTGCTCGTGTTTGTTGGTGTTTAGTTGTGTTTGTTATTGTTTGTCAGTGCTTGTCCTATTGATGTGTGTCAGTGTTCTCTGTTTTTGGCATCCTTGTTTCGGTGTTTGTCGGTGTTTGTCACAGTGCTTGTCGTTATTTGCCATGGTGTCGTCGGCGTTTGTCACTGTTTCGCTGGCCGTGTTTGACGCTGGTCTTGTAGTGGCGGCGCCCCCGTCACACACCGTACCTTGACGCTGGTCCTAGTGGAGCGGCGGCGACCCCGTCACACACCGTACCTTGACGCTGGTCCTAGTGGAGCGGCGGCGACCCCCGTCACACACCGTACCTTGACGCTGGTCCTAGTGGAGCGGCGGCGACCCCCGTCACACACCGTACCTTGACGCTGGTCCTAGTGGAGCGGCGGCGACCCCCGTCACACACCGTACCTTGACGCTGGTCCTAGTGGAGCGGCGGCGACCCCCGTCACACACCGTACCTTGACGCTGGTCCTAGTGGAGCGGCGGCGACCCCCGTCACACACCGTACCTTGACGCTGGTCCTAGTGGAGCGGCGGCGACCCCCGTCACACACCGTACCTTGACGCTGGTCCTAGTGGAGCGGCGGCGACCCCCGTCACACACCGTACCTTGACGCTGGTCCTAGTGGAGCGGCGGCGACCCCCGTCACACACCGTACCTTGACGCTGGTCCTAGTGGAGCGGCGGCGACCCCCGTCACACACCGTACCTTGACGCTGGTCCTAGTGGAGCGGCGGCGACCCCCGTCACACACCGTACCTTGACGCTGGTCCTAGTGGAGCGGCGGCGACCCCCGTCACACACCGTACCTTGACGCTGGTCCTAGTGGAGCGGCGGCGACCCCCGTCACACACCGTACCTTGACGCTGGTCCTAGTGGAGCGGCGGCGACCCCCCGTCACACACCGTACCTTGACGCTGGTCCTAGTGGAGCGGCGGCGACCCTCCGTCACACACCGTACCTTGACGCTGGTCCTAGTGGAGCGGCGGCGACCCTCCGTCACACACCGTACCTTGACGCTGGTCCTAGTGGAGCGGCGGCGACCCTCCGTCACACACCGTACCTTGACGCTGGTCCTAGTGGAGCGGCGGCGACCCCCGTCACACACCGTACCTTGACGCTGGTCCTAGTGGAGCGGCGGCGACCTCCTCGTCACACACCGTACCTTGACGCTGGTCCTAGTGGAGCGGCGGCGACCCCCGTCACACACCGTTCCTTGACGCTGGTCCTAGTGGAGCGGCGGCGACCCTCCGTCACACACCGTACCTTGACGCTGGTCCTAGTGGAGCGGCGGCGACCCTCCGTCACACACCGTACCTTGACGCTGGTCCTAGTGGAGCGGCGGCGACCCCCGTCACACACCGTACCTTGACGCTGGTCCTAGTGGAGCGGCGGCGACCCTCCGTCACCACGGAGCCGCGGTCCACACCGTCCTCCACACAGAGCGGCCGCTTGGACGGCCTCGGCTTGGCCGGCGGCGCGGCTCGCTTCTGCACTCGGAAGGCGGAGCGAAGCGGCGGCAGCTGCGCCAGACACGGACGTTCGCCGACTTAACTCGCGATACATCATCACAGATATAGACTCGTACAACACAGTATAAGGCTGTAGACGACACCGGCAGTACACATGCCTGGATCCGCCCCTGGTCACAGACACAGGCACATATACGGCGCAGTTTAACGCTGTAGACGGCACAGGCAGTAAATATGCCTGGATTCGCCCCTGGTCACAGACACACGCACGTATAGCGGCGCAGTACAATGTTGCGGATGACACAGGCAATACAGTATAATGTTGTAAACGACACAGGCTGTACAGTATAATGTTGTAGACGACACAGGCAGTACAGTATAATGTTGTAGACAACACAGGCAGTACAGTATAATGTTGCGGACGACACAGGCAGTACAGTATAATGTTGCAGACGACACAGGCAGTACAGTTAATGATGTAGACGACACAGGCAGTACAATTAATGTTGTAGACGACACAGGCAGTACAGTATAATGTTGTAGCGACACAGCCTGTTTAGTATACTGTTGCAGACGACACAGGCAGTGCAGTAAAATGTTGTAGACGACACAGGCAGTACAGCATAATGTTGTAGACGACACAGGCAGTACAGTATACTGTTGCAGACGACACTGGCAGTACAGTATAATGTTGTAGACGACACAGGCAGTACAGTATACTGTTGTAGACGACACTGGCAGTACAGTATACTGTTGCAGACGACACAGGCAGTGCAGTAAAATGTTGCAGACGACACAGGCAGTACAGTATACTGTTGCAGACGACACAGGCAGTGCACGTGCAGCTCGGTTACCGGCTCCAGGAGTCCCAGCTCCCGCAGCACTAGTCGGTTGGCGTCGCGGTTGTGCTGCTGCAGCTGCTCCAGAGTACTGAGCTTCGGCGCAGTTTTGCCCGGCATGTTTAAGGCTGATGGCACACCAGAGTACAGGATAAGTTCGGGCCGGCATCAACGTGCTAGTATCAGATGACCAGTATCAGCTGACTAATATCAAGTGGCCAGCATCAGTTGCTGTCAGCTGGCCACTATCAGCTGGCGTGGCTTTTCGAATGGCAATCTGAAAACGAATACAAACTAAACTTAATGTTGTGAACGCAGCAGGATTTGATGAACTAGTAAATGTGTGAACAAACTTGATCTGGCGCTGCTATGTCCAAATTAGTTTTTTTTTTGCTAGAAATTATTTGACATCACGGGCAGACATTTTCTTTTTTGCAGGCGATTCCGTCAATTCCTGGGGAGTGCATTGTTTTCAACAAACGCAAGTTTAAATTTTTGTATGACTATCCCAGGATGGCTATATCTTCTTCAGGGAGATGTCGTAGTACAACACAAACTAAGGGCCCTGTTGTCCTATAAAGTGGACACCTGTTGTCCCCTAGAGTGGGCACATGTTGTCCCCTAGAGTGGGCACTATTGTCCCCTAGAGTGAGCACCTGTTGTCCCCTAGGGTTGGCGCCTGTTGTCCCCTAGGGTGGGCCCTGCTATCCCTTAGGGTGGGCGCCTGTTCTCCCCTAGAGTGGAGCACTCCTGTCCCCTAGGGTGAGCACCTGTTCCCCCTAGAGTGGGCATCTGTTGACCCCTAGGGTAGGCAGCCTGTTGTCCCCTAGGGTGGGCGCCTGCTGTCCCCTAGGGTAGGCACCTGTTCTCCCCTAGAGTGGGCGCCTATTGTCCGGTAGTCCTGGCCGAAGTCACGGAGACAGTTTTTGCAAAAAGCGCACGAAAGATGTGCCAAGAAACGGCCAGGAGCCTCCGAGCGGCACAGCCGTTTTGGGGAGCGGTACAGCCGTTTGGGGAGCGGCACAGTCGTTTGGGGAGCGGTACAGCCGTTTGGGGAGCGGCACAGCCGTTTGGGGAGCGGCACAGCCGTTTGGGGAGCGGCACAGCCGTTTGGGGAGCGACACAGCCGTTTGGGGAGCGGCACAGCCGTTTGGGGAGCGACACAGTCGTTTGGGGAGCGGCACAGCCGTTTGGGGAGCGGCTTTGCACGTCGGCAGGAGCGATCCGGCGCACACACTGGTGCCGGCGCGTTTCAGTGTTCCCGGCACCATCTGCTCCTTATGGTCTGGGACACGGAAACGATTTCCCGGCAGTGGACACCGAGCACGCCCAGGTCTGTATCTCCCAGTCGTCCACAGGTCAGTGGCGCCCAGCCGTCCACAGGTCAGTGGTCCCCAGTCGTCCACAGGTCAGTGGCGCCCAGCCGTCCACAGGTCAGTGGCCCCCAGCCGTCCACAGGTCAGTGGCCCCCAGCTGTCCACAGGTCAGTGGCCCCCAGCTGTCCATATATCAGTGGCCCCCAGCTGTCCATAGATCAGTGGCCCCCAGCTGTCCACAGGTCAGTGGCCCCCAGCTGTCCATAGGTCAGTGGCCCCCAGCTGTCCACAGGTCAGTGGCCCCCAGCTGTCCACAGGTCAGTGGCCCCCAGCCGTCCACAGGTCAGTGGCCCCCAGCTGTCCACAGGTCAGTGGCCCCCAGCTGTCCACAGGTCAGTGGCCCCCAGCTGTCCACAGGTCAGTGGCCCCCAGCTGTCCACAGGTCAGTGGCCCCCAGCTGTCCACAGGTCAGTGGCCCCCAGCTGTCCATAGATCAGTGGCCCCCAGCTGTCCACAGGACAGTGGCCCCCAGCTGTCCACAGGTCAGTGGCCCCCAGCTGTCCACAGGTCAGTGGCCCCCAGCTGTCCACAGGTCAGTGGCCCCCAGCTGTCCACAGGTCAGTGGCCCCCAGCTGTCCATAGGTCAGTGGCCCCCAGCTGTTCACAGGTCAGTGGCCCCCAGCTTGCCCAGCCGTCCACAGGTCAGTGGCCCCCAGCCGTCCACAGGTCAGTGGCCCCCAGCCGTCCACAGGTCAGTGGCCCCCAGCCGTCCACAGGTCAGTGGCCCCCAGCTGTCCATAGGTCAGTGGCCCCCAGCTGTCCACAGGTCAGTGGCCCCCAGCTGTCCACAGGTCAGTGGCCCCCAGCTGTCCACAGGTCAGTGGCCCCCAGCTGTCCACAGGTCAGTGGCCCCCAGCTGTCCACAGGTCAGTGGCCCCCAGCTGTCCATAGGTCAGTGGCCCCCAGCTGTCCACAGGTCAGTAGCCCCCAGCTGTCCATAGATCAGTGGCCCCCAGCTGTCCACAGGTCAGTGGCCCCCAGCTGTCCACAGGTCAGTAGCCCCCAGCTGTCCACAGGTCAGTGGCCCCCAGCCGTCCACAGGTCAGTGGCCCCCAGCTGTCCACAGGTCAGTGGCCCCCAGCTGTCCACAGGTCAGTGGCCCCCAGCTGTCCATAGGTCAGTGGCCCCCAGCTGTCCACAGGTCAGTAGCCCCCAGCTGTCCATAGATCAGTGGCCCCCAGCTGTCCACAGGTCAGTGGCCCCCAGCTGTCCATAGGTCAGTGGCCCCCAGCTGTCCACAGGTCAGTAGCCCCCAGCTGTCCACAGGTCAGTAGCCCCCAGCTGTCTATAGGTCAGTGGCCCCCAGCCGTCCACAGGTCAGTGGCCCCCAGCTGTCCACAGATCAGTGGCCCCCAGCTGTCCACAGGTCAGTGGCCCCCAGCTGTCCACAGGTCAGTGGCCCCCAGCTGTCCATAGGTCAGTGGCCCCCAGCTGTCCACAGGTCAGTACCCCCAGCTGTCCATAGATCAGTGGCCCCCAGCTGTCCACAGGTCAGTGGCCCCCAGCTGTCCACAGGTCAGTAGCCCCCAGCTGTCCACAGGTCAGTGGCCCCCAGCCGTCCACAGGTCAGTAGCCCCCAGCCGTCCACAGGTCAGTGGCCCCCAGCTGTCCATAGGTCAGTGGCCCCCAGCTGTCCACAGGTCAGTAGCCCCCAGCTGTCCATAGATCAGTGGCCCCCAGCTGTCCACAGGTCAGTGTCCCCCAGCTGTCCACAGGTCAGTGGCCCCCAGCTGTCCACAGGTCCAGTGTCCCCCAGCTGTCCACAGGTCAGTGGCCCCCAGCTGTCCACAGGTCAGTGGCCCCCAGCTGTCCACAGGTCAGTGGCCCCCAGCTGTCCATAGGTCAGTGGCCCCCAGCTGTCCACAGGTCAGTAGCCCCCAGCTGTCTATAGGTCAGTGGCCCCCAGCCGTCCACAGGTCAGTGGCCCCCAGCTGTCCACAGATCAGTGGCCCCCAGCTGTCCACAGGTCAGTGGCCCCCAGCTGTCCACAGGTCAGTGGCCCCCAGCTGTCCATAGATCAGTGGCCCCCAGCTGTCCACAGGTCAGTGGCCCCCAGCTGTCCATAGGTCAGTGGCCCCCAGCTGTCCACAGGTCAGTGGCCCCCAGCTGTCCACAGGTCAGTAGCCCCCAGCTGTCCACAGGTCAGTGGCCCCCAGCCGTCCACAGGTCAGTAGCCCCCAGCCGTCCACAGGTCAGTGGCCCCCAGCTGTCCATAGGTCAGTGGCTCCCAGCTGTCCACAGGTCAGTAGCCCCCAGCTGTCCATAGATCAGTGGCCCCCAGCTGTCCACAGGTCAGTGTCCCCCAGCTGTCCACAGGTCAGTGGCCCCCAGCTGTCCACAGGTCAGTGTCCCCCAGCTGTCCACAGGTCAGTGGCCCCCAGCTGTCCACAGGTCAGTGGCCCCCAGCTGTCCACAGGTCAGTGGCCCCCAGCTGTCCATAGGTCAGTGGCCCCCAGCTGTCCACAGGTCAGTGGCCCCCAGCTGTCCATAGGTCAGTGGCCCCCAGCTGTCCACAGGTCAGTGGCCCCCAGCTGTCCACAGGACAGTGGCGCCAACAACAAATAGCAAGTTCGGGCTGCATAATTATTTGTATATAATGCATGCATCGACCAACACCGGGGTTTTGTGTCACTCGAATGCCGTTATTTACAGTAAACATGTAGAATCAGCCAAACATTAACAGGGTATTTTGTGCGTGTGTCTCCAATCTCCAATTTGAACTTGGACATTTGACGCTCCCGAAGTGCACTGAAAACAAAGTTATGTAGTTGGTGACATAAAACATGGGTGACTGCTAATACCCATCACATATCCCATGCCCTTGGATTTCTTCCAAAAAATAGTTATAAAATAAAGAAAGTGCGCCTTGTACAACCTAGTGACTGTGCTCATGTCTTAAGTCAAGTTAAAAACCGTTTCATTCTGACCGCCACTGTTGCGGGAAGTCTGTCGTATTCCGAGTTTGCGCTTCCTCAACCGCCGATCGGCCGGATTAGATTCTCCTCATCCGGTTGAAGCTGGATGAGGGTAAACCTATTCTGGATAAGGTCGCCGGAACAGACCAGTGTCCTAAAATTACTTCACCATTAACTGTGTGGATGAAGGAAGAAGTTGCTTGGGAATAGTGAAAGATTGGAAGAAAATAAAGGATCGCCACTTAAGGATTAAAAAAATCGGAATGCCTTTCACTTCAGTCGCATGCATTTTACATTTTTTAGCAGTAGTGTGTATAATGACTGCCCACACATGTAGTAAAATGGTAAAAACCTAAGACAAGGATGAAATGGCACAATTCCATTAACTGTGAATTTCCAGGTCACATGGTCAATTATTTTACATTGGAACAGACCCATTGTGGTTTAAGGGCACGTCGACTATTACGCCTATCATATTGCGCTCATGCATCTTTTAATCGTCCTGTTATAAATGCATCTTCAGAAGTCAGTGGTAAGTAATTTCATATTGGTGTGTAAATAACCTCAATTATTACTTCTCAGAGAAAATGAAAGATATTACCATTACGTACGACTGGGTAGTCATTATCCAGTACGCCTGGATATCTGGGGGACCTGGTCGCAGTCATGAAGTGTCGCATGTTCTCCCCATTGTAGCCTCCACACGAGTATAAAACATGACGTATCGTCAACATTTCGTGTATTTTCGGTCCCTGAGGGTGCATCAGGCACGAGGAATGAACCCTTCCCCCTAGATCCGCTTCCCACCTAGGATAGGAACATGGAATATAGAAATATAGGAATAATAGGAAATCTGTCTGTAATAAGTAATCGAGAGAATGACCATTCTGCCCTGCACGTGCAACAACAAAAAAAAAGACTTACATCATTTTTGATGACTTAAACTCAGATAATCATTTTTCAGCTCAAACAGAAATAGGGTTGGAGCGCGAACGCAACCTACCCCGCTACCAAAAAATGTACTCCCGAGTTACCCACATTTGGGGTAATCGCAGGGGTCAACCCAACCGAAGTGCAATGGAAGGGCCTCGCCCTGGGGGAACCGCCTTAGTGATCACGGTGTCCCCTGAGCCAGGTAAGTATGAGTTGTGCGCCGAGGATTTTCGCTTCCACGGACATCTGATGAAACAGTATCGCTTCTTTTACGCCCATTGCATCTCATAGCTTGCTATTACAGCAACAAACCTTTCTCACAACAATATACCATGTAAGTGTGAAAGCTTGAAAAATAACGAAGCACCAATATTCTGAGTTGGAGCTGTGTACGACGAATAATTGGGCATCATAAAGCATCGCTAACACGTTAAACGCCATTGACCTCTACCGGTACATACTGTACTAGAGGTACCCATAAGCTGGTGATCGATACTTTGGCTTTGATCGCCACACATCAATTCAAACTGTTTCTTTCACCTTTACAATTTACATCTATCACGCTCGCAGCATATTTCAGCCAGTGAATTTATTCGCAACGGTTGTAACACATGACTACTTCAGCTTCAGGTCGCAGTGTATTATCAGAGCTCTTCCAATCGCACCGGTTTCTGCCGTGACATAGGGGGCAGCACCGTTGCTAGGTCATCAGACACCAGCAACGAATGCTGTGTTTCAAGGGAAGGTATACTTCCCCGGTGATATAATGCAACAGTAAAAGAAACTTCTATATTCTTAAAACTAGGATACGACGATACGCTAGTCCTCTCCCAGGTCAGGTAAAATCATATCTTGAAAATCATGTCAAAGATGGTCTTCATGGTCATATGTATGGCTTGAAGTGCCTGAAAATCCAGGGACAAATTGCATGTAATGCATTTTCGATGTTGAGAAAACAGGTGTTATATCTCATAGACAAAATTACAGTATTTTGCTCACAGGATGAACATCAAAAACATAACTAGATAATTTCAGTCAACTGATGATATGCCTTAAAGCCTTCTTGCAGGAATTGCATCACATGAGTCACAACCTAATGAAGCCCAAAATGTGCAGGGAAGCTTATTTCATTTTTGTACATGAAGTTTTTCAGGTAACTAGTAACATGAATAATACAGTGAGAGCTTGTGATACTGCAATGTTACCAATCTTGAAGAAAATGTGAAGTTTGGGAGGGTAGTTGATAATACAAGGAGCAAAAGCTGGTACCCTATTTTTGAATAGAATTAGTGAAATAATGGAAAAGACAAGGATAAAAATCATGTCTGCCTTTGCCGAACAAACACTATGGGTTCCCCTTCAGCAAAATAGAAATTGTTCATACCTAATTTCATAACTGGCATTCAATGAGGGGAACAAACTACAAGTTGCACCTCAGTTGTTGCAAGTACTTGATAAATGCTCAGTGAAGTGCATAACAGGTATATTTTAAGTAGCTATGCTTCACATTTCACACTATATATTTTCTCCATTTGCTAAAATATTTTGATGTGTTTGGAAATATTGCACACAAGAAAATGCCATCAAACAGCAAACTGAAAGGACTACTTGGCAGCAATATGTGGGTTCGGACAAGGCACACCCATTTTAAGATTGACTATATGGAATGTCAGGCATGTTGAGCAATCATGAGCTTTCTTGCAGGGAGATATAAATTACTGAGGCACAGCAGTTGACACAATCATCAATAGGAGTAGGCAGACCTGGCCAGCTATCCACAGGTGTAGGCTGACATGATCAATCATGCATTGGTGCAAAACAACATATACTCAATCATCAGTAGTTGTAGACCAATGCCATCCAACATCCTCCAACAGCATTTTGATGAATCATAGCAAGTCAGATGCCCTTGGAAATGACCACTGCATTCTGATGACATCAGTTCAGAGAATGCAACTTTCAAATTGAAAATCCAAGTTATTCATTAGCTAGGTACATCTGCCATGAATTTCATATGGAGGACAAGGAATGATGGATTCATTTTTCACATGGAATGTCAGACATGTTGTGGACTTGTGCTTGAGAAAAGCAGCATACATATACCACTGCTGTGGTTTCCACAATTTTGGGTAAAATGTGATGCTTTCCATCAACATGTTGTAGTCAGCCAGAAAACAGTCAACTGTTTGTAATTAATACTGGTATTGAAATGATTGTGGGCACATAAGTTCCCAACAGAAGGAATAAAAAGGTGCACTGCCCATTTTGGTAAATAATTGCAATATATGGGCGCCTTCTGAGGTATTTGTAGAATATGATTTGCAACTTCACCTTCATTTCCTGTTGTCCTGCATCATTCCAGATTAGACTGACATTAATGTTTTTAGTTCCATACCTGCACACATACCTGCATATACCTGCATATTTTCATACCTGCATATTTTACAGCAGCCTTTGTTCCCTTCTCAGCTATGAAGGACATCTAGCCTTCTCATCCCTCCAGTACTTCTGACTCTTATTATGGAGCTAAGGCACTTGCATAGTCTGCGCATGTTGTGTTTTAAAAGAACCAGTTTGGCTCTGGACCTCGGCGTATTTAGAATTCCCGCGTTTTTTGCATGGAGGAAGGGCGTAGTAGTATATGTTTAGAGGTGTATTAGACACTCAGGAACGCTAGCAAACAATTGTCGATTAGCATTTATATTTGTCACGACTGAACAATCTTCCTTACCTTTTCCTTCAGCAGATACTTTATAGATATCACCAGATATCACCAACCGGCCGACTCCCGCGGAAAATACGCCGCCGGTATCACTAGCCAAGGTCAGCACGGGAATGCACGCAGGGTGCGTTCGACTACCGCCTCTGGAACTAGAGATAGTTGTATCTATTCTTTCGTTGATGGGTCATATTTGTGGACAAAAGCCTCTAGGTCTGTCATGCTAGAACAAGTTATTTTAGGCATTCATTTTTCGCTACAACATCCCCGCAGCCTTCACTGTGAGCGAATTGGTCGAACGCATGCTAGGAAAGGGTGGATCCAGGAATCATTCCGGGGGAGAGGGAGAGAACAATTCGTGGGAAAGGTGACTTCGGCTGAAAAAAAAATCGTTGAATCTCCGCGTGTCCGCTGTGTCTGCACATAGGATCCAGTTCGCCTTGGGTGCCGTCCATACGACCAAGATCTATCTATCACCACGTATGTTGTATGCGCACAAGCAATTCATATGTTTATGTTAGTTGGTAGCTGGCTACGATCGCTACGTTTTGTTTTTCAAGTGTGGCAAGTGCCTCAATGGAATCCCGCCACCATTCGGACCGTAATTCAAAATCGCAGGTAAAATGTTGAGTGACTACGCCACGAGAAATCTACCGGGGATCTAACACGTGGCGGTCGGTTTCAAAAGATGTCGGGAAACGTGTGTCCGTCTGCCTGTCTATGTGTGCCGCTTCGGTGTTTGCGGTGCCAAAACGGACGAAGGGAGTTCGCCGCATTTACACACGTTACGCGTCGGTTCGGGGTGAAGATTATGCCAGTGGTTTCGGGTCGCGCGGGTCACGTGTCACGTGCCGCCAGCCCGGGTCATGTCGACAGCAGTGGGCAGGGCCACAGCATATGCAGGTCGCACGAATATGAAACGTCGTACGAACACACGCCCCATAGGGAACTGCGTGCTCTGGTGGTTGGCGGTGGAGTCGCTGGACCGTGACCGTCAGGCGCGTGCATCTATTTTCAGTAGGGCACCCCCAGGAAAGAGCGACGAGTAAGTCCTAGAGCTATCGTTCCTCCACGAAATTTTCGTTCTGCAGCCTTCTCGTTCAGCTTCAGCGACATAAAACTGTTCGGCGAGGCATCTGCCCGACCAAGGTAATACATGCGAGGTACTTAGTCACGTGGCCTTCGCCCAACACTAGCGTGACGTGAGTATAGCCACAGTCAGCAGAGACATAGCCAGCATTACAGGTGGCCTATACACAATAGCAGACATAGTCAGCATTACAGGTGGCCTGCACACGATAGCAGAGACATAGCCAGCATTACAGGTGGCCTGCACACAATAGCAGAGACATAGCCAGCATTACAGGTGGCCTGGAAACAATAGCAGACATAGCCAGCATTACAGGTGGCCTGTACACAATAACAGAGACATAGCCAGCATTACAGGTGGCCTGTACACAATAGCAGACATAGCCAGCATCACAGGTGGCCCGGACAGGTGAGAGCCAACCATTAGGGCCCAGCATTACAGGTGGCCTGCACAGGTGAGACAACCGATGCGCGTGATTAGCTACCCCGGTCACTCTCAAGGTCATCACTACATATGCTGAGGGGGCCACTCCCCCGTCCAATCAAGCTGTGTGTGTGATAAGGTTGTAGGTTTTAGCGCATCGACCATAGTAGATCATTTAGCGCCCACTCAACCAAGCTGTTAACTACGGGGCCTGTGGGCACACACGAGAAGCAAATGATTTTGGAGCAGCCTCAGGTCACCCCCCCCCCCCCCACACCAATCAATCAATATCATAAAGTGACACCCATGGCCACTACTGTTGCGAAAATTCATCCATCGGCATGGTAATTTTCCGCAGAAAAGCCACGCAGGGTGGTTGGAACAAAGTTGCTACGGCACGACTGCAAAACAATGGTTTGCTCTGTGTCCGTGCAGCACATGCCCGCTGTTATCACACCAGAACCGCATCTGTCGGCTATGTTCCAACAGTCCACAAGTGGTGCAACCAAGCTATTCGCTCTTCGCTCGTTCTGAGACGATCATGGTGTCTCGCAGAAATGTCCACTACACCGCCGCAGTGCCCTGGAAATGTCCGCTACACTTCCTCACAGATCCCCGGAAATATCCGCTACACTGCCTCCGAGTTCACCGGAAATGTCCGCAGCACTGCCTCATAGTTCCCCGGAAATTTCATCTGTGCCACTTCTTCTATGCCAAGGAGACCATTCTTTGTCGAATGGGCGGCGAATACGTCTAAAGCCCTGGTGGGTGAGTATTAATTTCATCTTCTTGTGTAAATAACTTCCATTATTGTTTCTGCGAGAACATGAAGGATATTACCATTACTAGGGAGTCATTATCCAGCATGCCCAGATATCTCAGGGACCTGACCGCAGTCATGAAATGTCGCATGGGTTCCCCATTATAGCCTCCACACGAGTACAAAACATGACTTATCGTCAACATTTCTCGTTTTATTTCGTGCATTTTCGGTTCCTAATGGGGGGGGGGGGGACATCAGGCGCGAGGAATGAACCCTTTCCCCTAGATCTGCTTCCCCCACCTAGCGTTCTGAACGAAGGCTGTCCTTATCCCCACTGCTGCGGAAAATTCAGACTTGCTCATATTTTCCTAGGAAGCATTAGCAAAACCTACGTCACCCTTACATCCTTTCAATACAAAATAAGGGCTATTCCGCCCTGCACGTGCAGCAATAAAAGTGCATGCGTGACCGTGTACATATGCACCACTCAGACCTTCATTTTTCAGCTCAAGCACAAATAGGGTTGGAGCGCGAACGCAACCTACCCCGCTACCAAAAAATGTACTCCCGAGTTACCCACATTTGGGGTAATCGCAGGGGTCAACCCAACCGAAGTGCAATGGAAGGGCCTCGCCCTGGGGGAACCGCCTTAGTGATCACGGTGTCCCCTGAGCCAGGTAAGTATGAGTTGTGTACGGCGGATTTTCGCTTCCACGGACATCCGATGAAACAGCATCGCTTCTTTTTCGCCCATTACATCTCATAGTTTGCTATTACAGCAACAAACCTTTCTCACAACAATATGCCATGCAAGTGTGAAAGCTTGAAAAATAGCGAAGCACCAATATTCTGAGTTGGAGCTGTGTACGACGAATAATTGGGCATCATAAAGCATCGCTAACACGTTAAACCCCAATGACCTCTACCGGTACATACTGCACTAGAGGTACCCATAAGCTGGTGCTCGATACTTTGGCTTTGATCGCAACACATCAATCCAGACATCAATCCAGTTTCTTTCACCTTTACAATTTACATCTATCACACTCGCAGCATATCTCAGGCAGTGAATTTATTCGCGACGGTTGTAACACATGACAACTTCAGCTTCAGGTCGCAGTGTATTATCAGAGCTCTTCCAATCGCACCGGTTTCTGCCGTGACATAGGGGGCAGCACCATTGCTAGGTCATCAGACACCAGCAACGAATGCTGTGTTTGAAGGGAAGGTATACTTCACCGGGATATAATGCAACAGGAAAACAAACTTTTGTATTCTTAAAACTGGGATAAGACGATACGCTAGTCCTCTCTCAGGTCAGGTGACATCATATCTTGAAAATCATGTCAAAGACGGTCTTTATGGTCATATGCATGGATTGAAGTGCCTGAAAATCCAGGGACAAATTGCATGTAATGCATTTTTGATGTTGAGAAAAACATGTGTTATATTTCATACACAAAATTAAAGTAATTTGCTCACATGATGAACATCAACAACATAATTAGATAATTTTAGTCAACTGATGCTATGCCTTAAAGCCTTCTTGCAGGAATTGCACCACACATGAGTCACAACCTGATAAAGCCCAAAATGTGCAGGGAAGCTTATTTCATTTTTGTACATGAAGTTTTTCAGGTAACTCATATCATGAATAATACAGTGAGAACTTGTGATACGGCAATGTTACCAATCTTGAAGAAAATGTGAAGTTTGGGAGGGTAGTTGATAATACAAAGAGCAAAAGCTGGTACCCCATTTTTGAGTAGAATGAGTGAAATAATGGAAAAGACAAGGATAAAAATCATGTCTGCCTTTGCTGAACAAAACACTATAGGTTCCCCTTCAGCAAAATAGAAATTGTTCATACCTAATTTCATAACTGGCATTCATTGAGGGAGAGAAACTACAAGTTGCACCTCAGTCATTGCAAGTACTTGATAAATTATCAGTGAAGATCATGACAGTTATATTTTAGATAGCTATACTTCACATTTCACACTATATGTTTGCTCCATTTGCTGAAATATTTTGATGTGTTTGGAAATATTCGCACACAAAAAAATGCCAACAAACAGCAAATCGAAAGGACTCCTTCTCAACAATATGTGGGTTCGGACAAGGCACACACATTTTAAGATTGACTATATGGAATGTCAGACATGTTGATCAATCATGAGCTTTCTTGCAGGGAGATATAAATTACAGAGGCACAGCAGTTGACACAATCATCAATAGGAGTAGGCAGACCTGGCCAGCTATCCACAGGTGTAGGCTGACATGATCAATCATGCATTGGTGCAAAACAACATATACTCAATCATCAGTAGTTGTAGACCAATGCCATCCAACATCCTCCAACAGCATTTTGATGAATCATAGCAAGTCAGATGCCCTTGGAAATGACCACTGCATTCTGATGACATCAGTGCAGAGAATGCAACTTTCAAATTGAAAATTCAAGTTATTCATCAGCTAGGTACATCTGCCATGGATTTTATATGGAGGGCAAGGAATGATGGATTAATTTTTCACATGGAATGTCAGACATGTTGTGGACTTGTGCTTGAGAAAAGCAGTACACATATACGACTATTGTGGTTTCCACAATTTTGGGTAAAATATCATGCTTTCCATCAACATGTTGTAGTCAGCCAGAAAACAGTCAACTGTCTGTGATTAATACTGGTATTGAAAGGATTGTGGGCACATAAGTTCCCAACAAAAGGAATAAAAAGGTACACTGCCAATTTTGGTAAATAATTGCAATATATGGGTGCCTTCTGAGGTACTTCTAGAATATTAATTGCAACTTCACCTTCATTTCCTGTTGTCCTGCATCATTCCAGATTAGACTGACATTAATGTTTTTAGTTCCATATCTGCACACATGCATATTTTACAGCAGCCTTTGTTCCCTTCTCAGCTATGAAGGACACCTAGCCTTCTCATCCCTCTAGTATTCCTGACTCTTATTATGGAGCTAAGGTACTTGCATAGTCTGCACAGATTGTGTCTTAAAAGAACTGGTTTGGCTCTGGACCTCGGTGTATTTGGAATTCCCGCGTTTTTTTTTGCATGGAAGAAGCGCGTAGTAGTACATGTTTAGAGGTGTATTAGACATTCAGCAACGCTAGTAAACAATTGTCGAGTAACACTCATTTGTCACCACCAAACAATGTTTAACCTTTACCTTTACTAACCTTTTCCTTCAGCAGATACTTTATAGATATCACCAGATATCACCAACCGCCCGACTCCCGCGGAAAATACGCCGCCGGTATCACTAGCCAAGGTCAGCACGGGAATGCATGCAGGGTGCGTTCGACTACCGCCTCTGGAACTAGAGATAGTTGTATCTATTCTTTCGTTGGTGGGTCATATTTGTGGAGAAAAGCCTGTAGGTCTGTCATGCTAGAACAAGTTATTTTAGGCATTCACTTTTCGCTACAACATCCCCGCAGCCTTCACTGTGAGCGAATTGGGTCGAACGCATGCTAGGAAAGGGTGGATCCAGGAATCATTCCGGGGAGAGGGGGAGAACAATTCGTGGGAAAGGTGACTTCGGCTGAAAAAAATTTGTTGAATCTCCGCGTGTCCGCTGTGTCTGCCCCTGTATCCAGTTCGCCTTGGGTGCCGTCCATACGACCAAGATCTATCTATCACCACATATATTGTATGCGCACAAGCAATTCATATGTTTATGTTAGTTGGTAGCTGGCTACGACCGTTGCGTTTTGTTTTTGAAGTGTGGCACATGCCTCAATGGAATCCCGCCACCATTCGGACCGTAATTCAAAATCGCAGGTAAAATGTTGAGTGACTATGCCACGAGAAATCTCTATCGGGGATCTAACACGTGGCGGTCGGTTTCCAAAGATGTCGGGAAACGTGTGTCCGTCTGCCTGTCTATGTGCGCCGCTCAGGCGTTTGCGGTGCCAAAACGGACGAAGGGAGTTCGCCGCATTTCCACACGTTATGCGTCGGTTCGGCGTGCAGATTATGGCGGTGGTTTCGGGTCGCGCGGGTCACGTGCCACGTGCCGCCAGCCGGGGTCATGTCGGCAGCAGTTAGGCAGGGCCACAGCATATGCAGGTCGCACGAATATGAAACTTCGTACGAACACGCGCCCCATAGGGAACTGCGTGCTCTGGTGGTTGGCGGTGGAGTCGCTGGACCGTGACCGTCAGGCGCGTGCATCTATTTTCAGTGGGGCACCCCCAGGAAAGAGCGACGAGTAGGTCCTAGAGCTATCGCTCCTCCACGAAATTTTCGTTCTGCAGCCTTCTCGTTCGGCTTCAGCGACATAAAACTGTTCGGCGAGGCATCTGCCCGACCAAGGTAATACATGCGAGGTACTTTGTCAGGTGGCCTTCGTCCAACACTAGCGTGACGTGAGTATAGCCACAGTCAGCAGAGACATAGCCAGCATTACAGGTGGCCTATACACAATAGCAGACATAGTCAGCATTACAGGTGGCCTGCACACGATAGCAGAGACATAGCCAGCATTACAGGTGGCCTGCACACAATAGCAGAGACATAGCCAGCATTACAGGTGGCCTGGAAACAATAGCAGACATAGCCAGCATTACAGGTGGCCTGTACACAATAACAGAGACATAGCCAGCATTACAGGTGGCCTGTACACAATAACAGACATAGCCAGCATCACAGGTGGCCCGGACAGGTGAGAGCCAACCATAGCCAGCATTACAGGTGGCCTGCACAGGTGAGAGCCAACCATAGCCAGCACTACAGGTGGCCTGCACAGGTGAGACAACCGATGCGCGTGATTAGCTACCCCGGTCACTCTCAAGGTCATCACTACATATGCTGAGGGGGCCACTCCCCCGTCCAATCAAGCTGTGTGTGTGATTAGGTTGTAGGGCGCATCGACCATAGTAGATCATTTAGCGCCCACCCAACCAAGCTGAAGTTAACTACTGGGCCTGTGGGCTTACACGAGAAGCAAATGATTTTGGAGCAGCCTCAGGTCACCCCCCCCCCCCCCCCCACACCAATCAATCAACATCATAAAGTGACACCCATGGCCACTACTGTTGCGAAAATTCATCCATCGGTATGGTAAGTTTCCCAGAAAAGCCACGCAGGGTGGTTGGAACAAAGTTGCTACGGCACGACTGTACAATACAGTGGTTTGCTCTGTGTCCGTGCAGCACATGCCCGCTGTTATCACAACAGAACCGCATCTGTCGGCTATGTTCCAACAGTCCACAAGTGGTGCAACCAATCTATTCGCTCTTCGCTCGATCTCTGAGACAATCATGGTGTCTCGCAGAAATGTCCACTACACCGCCGCAGTGCCCTGGAAATGTCCGCTACACTTCCTCACAGATCCCCGGAAATATCCGCTACACTGCCTCCGAGTTCACCGGAAATGTCCGCAGCACTGCCTCATAGTTCCCCGGAAATTTCATCTGGGCCACTTCTTCTATGCCAAGGAAACCATTCTTTGTCGAATGGGCGGCGAATATGTCTAAAGCCCTGGTGGGTGAGTAATAATTTCATCTTCTTGTGTAAATAACTTCCATTATCATTTCTGCGAGAACATGAAGGACATTACCATTACTAGGGAGTCATTATCCAGCATGCCCGGATATCTCAGGGACCTGACAGCAGTCATGAAATGTCGCATGGGTTCCTCATTGTAGCCTCCACACGAGTGCAAAACATGACTTATCAACGTTTCTCGTTTTATTTTGTGCATTTTCGGTTCCTAGTGGGGGGGGGGCGGGTCATCAGGCGCGAGGAAGGAACCCTTTCCCCTAGATCTGCTTCCACCACCTAGCGTTCTGAACGAAGGCTGTCCTTATCCCCACTGCTGCGGAAAATTCAGACTTGCTCATATTTTCCTAGGAAGCATTACCAAAACCTACGTCACCCTTACATCCTTTGAATAAAAACAAGGGCTATTCCGCCCTGTGCGGAGCAATAAAAGCGTATTCATGACCATGACACATGTTCACCACTCATACCTTCGTTTTTCAGCTCAAGCACAAATAGGGTTGGAGCGCGAACGCAACCTACCCCGCTACCAAAAAATGTACTCCCGAGTTACCCACATTTGGGGTAATCGCAGGGGTCAACCCAACCGAAGTGCAATGGAAGGGCCTCGTCCTGGGGGAACCGCCTTAGTGATCACGGTGTCCCCTGAGCCAGGTAAGTATGAGTTGTGCGCCGAGGATTTTCGCTTCCACAGACATCCGATGAAACAGTATCACTTCTTTTTCGCCCATTACATCTCATAGTTTGCTATTACAGCAACAAACCTTTCTCACAACAATATAGCATGTAAGTGTGAAAGCTTGCAAAATAGCGAAGCACCAATATTCTGAGTTGGAGCTGTGTACGACGAACAATAGGGCATCATAAAGCATCGCTAACACGTTAAACGCCAATGACCTCTACCGGTAGACACGGTACTAGAGGTACCCATAAGCTGGTGAACGATACTTTGGCTTTGATAGCTAGAAATCAATTCAAACTGTTTCTTTCACCTCTACAATTTACATCTATCACGCTCGCAGCATATTTCAGCCAGTGAATTTATTCGCTACGGTTGTAACACATGACTAATTCAGCTTCAGGTCGCAGTGTATTGTCAGAGCTCTTCCAATCGCACCGGTTTCTGCCGTGACATAGGGGGCAGCACCGTTGCTAGGTCATCAGACACCAGCAACGAATGCTGTGTTTGAAGGGAAGGCATACTTCACCGGGATATAATGCAACAGTAAAACAAACTTTTATATTCTTAAAACTGGGATAAGACGATACGCTAGTCCTCTCCCAGGTCAGGTGAAATCATATCTTGAAAATCATGTCAAAGATGGTCTTTATGGTCATATGCATGGCTTGAAGTGCCTGAAAATCCAGGGACAAAGTGCATGTAATGCATTTTCGATATTGACAAAAACAGGTGTTATATTTCACAGACAAAATTAAAGTATTTTGCTCACAGGATAAACATCAACAACATAATTAGATAATTTGAGTCAACTGTTGCTATGCCTTAAAGCCTTCTTGCAGGAATTGCATCACACATGAGTCACAACCTGATGAAGCCCAAAATGTGCAGGGAAGCTTATTTCACTTTTGCACATGAAGTTTTTCAGGTAACTTGTATCATGAATAATACAGTGAGAGCTTGTGATACTGCAATGTTACCAATCTTGAAGAAAATGTGAAGTTTGGGAGGGTAGTTGATAATACAAAGAGCAAAAGCTGGTACCCTATTTTTAAGTAGAATGAGTGAAATAATGGAAAAGACAAGGATAAAAATCATGTATGCTTTTGCCGAACAAACACTATGGGCTCCCCTTCAGCAAAATAGAAATTGTTCATACCTAATTTCATATCTGGCATTCAATGAGGGGAACAATCTACAAGTTGCACCTCAGTTGTTGCAAGTACTTGATAAATGCTCAGTGAAGAGCATGACAGGTATATTTTAAGTAGCTATGCTTCACATTTCACACTATATTTTTTCTCCATTTGCTAAAATATTTTGATGTGTTTGGAAATATTGCACACAAGAAAATGCCATCAAACAGCAAACTGAAAGGACTACTTGGCAACAATATGTGGGTTCGGACAAGGCACACCCATTTTAAGATTGACTATATGGAATGTCAGGCATGTTGAGCAATCATGAGCTTTCTTGCAGGGAGATATAAATTACAGAGGCACAGCAGTTGACACAATCATCAATAGGAGTAGGCAGACCTGGCCAGCTATCCACAGGTGTAGGCTGGCATGATCAATCATGCATTGGTGCAAAAGAACATATACTCAATTATCAGTAGTTGTAGACCAATGCCATCCAACATTCTCCAACAGCATTTTGATGAATCATAGCAAGTCAGATGCCCCTGGAAATGACGAATGCATTCTAATGACATCAGTTCAGAGAATGCAACTTTCAAATTGAAAATCCAAGTTATTCATTAGCTAGGTACATTTGCCATGGATTTCATATAGAAGACAAGGAATGATGGATTCATTTTTCACATGGAATGTCAGGCATCTTGTGGACTTGTGCTTGAGAAAAGCAGTATACATATACCACTGCTGTGGTTTCCACAATTTTGGGTAAATGTGATGCTTTACATCAACATATTGTAGTCAGCAAGAAAACAGTCAACTGTCTGTAATTAATACTGGTATTGAAAGGATTGTGGGCATATATGTTCCCAACAAAAGGAATAAAAAGGTACAATGCCCATTTTAGTAAATAATTTCAATATATGGATGACTTCTGAGGTATTTGTAGGATATGAATTGCAACTTCACCTTCATTTCCTGTTGTCCTGCATCATCCCAGATTAGACTGACATTAATGTTTTTAGTTCCATACCTGCACACATGCATATTTTACAGCAGCCTTTGTTCCCTTCTCAGCTATGAAGGACATCTAGCCTTCTCATCCCTCTAGTATTCCTGACTCTTATTATGGAGCTAAGGTACTTGCACAGTCTGCACAGATTGTGTCTTGAAAGAACTGGTTTGGCTCTGGACCTCGGTGTATTTGGAATTCCCGCGTTTTTTGCATGGAAGAAGCGCGTAGTAGTATATGTCTAGAGGTGTATTAGACACTCAGCAACGCTAGTAAACAATTGTCGAGTAACATTTATATTTGTCACGACTGAACAATTTTCCTTACCTTTTCCTTCAGCAGATACTTTATAGATATCACCAGATATCACCAACCGCCCGACTCCCGCGGAAAATACGCCGCCGGTCTCACTAGCCAAGGTCAGCACGGGAATGCATGCAGGGTGCGTTCGACTACCGCCTCTGGAACTAAAGATAGTTGTATCTATCTTTTCGTTGGTGGGTCATATTTGTGGAGAAAAGCCTGTAGGTCTGTCATGCTAGAACAAGTTATTTTAGGCATTCACTTTTCGCTACAATATCCCCGCGGCCTTCACTGTGAGCGAATGGGTCGAACGCATGCTAGAAGGGGGCGGGTCCAGGAATAATCCCGGGGGAAAGGGAGAACAATTCGTGGAAAAGGTGACTTCGGTTGAAAATTATTTGAATCTCCGCGTGTCCCCCGTCTGCCCCTACATCAAATTCGCCTTGGGTGCCGACCATACGACCAAGATCTATCTACCACCAGATATATTTTATGCGCATAGGCAATTAATATGTTTATGTTAGTCGGTAGACGACCGCTACGACCGTTGCGTTTGTTTTGAAGTGTGGCCTCAATGGAATCCCGCCACTATTCGGACCGTAATTAAAAATCGCAGGTAAAATCTTCAGTGACTATGTCACGAGAAATCTCTGTCGTGGATCTAACACGTGGCGGTCGGTTTCCAAAGATGTCGGGAAACGTGTGTCCGTCTGCCTGTCTACGTGCGCCGCTCAGGCGTTCGCGGTGCCAAAACGGACGAAGGGAGTTCGCCGCATTTTCACACGTTACGCGTCGGTTCGGCGTGCAGATTACGGCGGTGGTTTCGGGTCGCGCGGGTCACGTGTCACGTGCCGCCAGCCCGGGTCATGTCGACAGCAGTTAGGCAGGGCCACAGCATATGCAGGTCGCACGAATATGAAACTTCGTACGAACACGCGCCCCATAGGGAACTGCGTGCTCTGGTGGTTGGCGGTGGAGTCGCTGGACCGTGGCCGTCAGGCGCGTGCATTTATTTTCAGTGGGGCACCCCCAGGAAAGAGCGACGAGTAGGTACTAAAGTTATCGCTGCTCCACGCAATTTTCGTTCTGCAGCCTTCTCGTTCGGCTTCAACGACATAAAACTGTTCGGCGAGGCATCTGCCCGACCAAGGTAATACATGCGAGGTACTTTGTCAGGTGGCCTTCGTCCAACACTAGCGTGACGTGAGTATAGCCACAGTCAGCAGAGACATAGCCAGCATTATAGGTGGCCTGGACAGGTGAGAGCCAACCATAGCCAGCATTACAGGTGGCCTGCACAGGTGAGACAACCGATGCGCGTGATTAGCTACCCCGGTCACTCTCAAGGTCATCACTACATATGCTGAGGGGGCCACTCCCCCGTTCAACCAAGCTGTGTGTGTGTGTGATTAGGTTTTAGGGCGCATCGACCATAGTAGATCATTTAGCGCCCACCCAACCAAGCTGAAGTTAACTACTGGGCCTGTGGGCTTACACGAGAAGCAAATGATTTTGGAGCAGCCTCAGGTCACCCCCCCCCCCCCACCAATCAATCAACAACATAAAGTGACACCCATGGCCACTACTGTTGCGAAAACTCATCCATCGGCAGGGTAAGCTTCCCAGAAAAGCCACGCAGGGTGGTTGGAACAAAGTTGCTACGGCACGACTGCAAATCACAGTGGTTTGCTCTGTGTCCGTGCAGCACATGCCTCGCTGTGTTATCACAACAGAACCGCATCTGTCGGCTATGTTCCAACAGTCCACAAGTGGTGCAACCAAGCTATTCGTTCTTCGCTCGTTCTGAGACAATCATGGTGTCTCGCAGAAATGTCCACTACACTTCTTCTCAGTTCCCCGGAAATGTCCGCTACACTTCCTCACAGTTCCCCGGAAATGTCCACTACACTTCTTCTCAGTTCCCCGGAAATGTCCGCTACACTTCCTCACAGTTCCCCGGAAATGTCCGCTACACTACCTCACAGTTCCCCGGAAATTTCCGCCACACTTCCTCACAGTTCCCCGGAAATGTCATCTGATGCCACTTCCTGTGTGCCAATGGAACCATTCTTCATAGAATGGACAGCGAAGACGTGAAGAGCCCAGGTGGTGGCGTCGAACAAGCTGAAAATATGACTGAATGATGAATGTCATGAAACATGAGGAAAAGGCGTGCGCAAAAGTTGATATTGACAGAACACCGCATCTTCTGGCAAGCTGTGGTGGCGCAGACGCCAGGCATCGGGTATTGCAATACAAGTCAGTTACTCCCGGAATATTGTTATGTGTGCAGCTTCGTGGAAATCCATTCAGGAAGTCAATACGCCGCCAGCAGGCCAGCACAGGCTCCCGACACGGGTCGTATTCCACGTACATTTTGGAGCTGAAGCACACCGCTTTGTCGCACCGGGCCGCCGCCGGACCTACAGCCGGGCCGCGCAACACAACACAACACAACACAACCAGTCGGCTCCGACAGTGTATTGGTGTGGTGAGACCAGCGGCGACACAGCACGTGACGTCACACAAACGTGTCTACCACGTGACGTCATTCGGTGGACTCGAACTCGAGTCGCTTTCGGGTGAGATCGGCGACTTCCAGCATCACCTCCGGCTTCAGCAGGTCCCGGGCCTGCGTCATATGTCGGAACAGACCGTCAGCGGACACAGGCGGTGGCCCCAGGTCATCTCCAGGTCAGCGGACCACAGCCGGTGACGCCAGTTCATCGCCAGCGCTACGTGGAACATATTTGTGGGCGTTTTTGGTTGATTTCTCAGATCAGGTACATACGTCATTGTGGGGGGGGGGGTGAGGGCAGCTAGCAAGTCCTTGTCTAGTTCTCCCATCAGGAAAAAGGCGAAGTTGTGTGCCAACATCTATAATGTGCAGATTGAAAGCTTAGTCTGGTCCCATGATACAAGGGTCAATATCACCGATCAGTTAAAGCTTGGCAGCAAAAAAGTGGTCAACTGATGGATTTTACGAATTTCCAAACAGACTAAGCTCTAGTGAGGGTAATGAGTGGCATTAACGCAAAGCCAAATGTTGTTCCCCTATTTCAACACTTTTTCAACATTTTACCTTCCCACATATTTCACATAAAACCGTCAGCGTGAACTACGTCAGAAACCTAATCAGCTTGCAAAATCACCCGTGTAGACCATGCTTTAGCCATTTTCACTGAGCAGTAGTTTGTATTTTGGTCTTCATAGCACCTGCAATGTGCATTTCTGAAACGCTCAAGGTCATATCTCAGTCGCCTGACCTGATTTTCCTTCAAACTTAACATGATATGACAGGGTATAATGTAACATTACGTCTATTCCGGATTTCTAAAAACATTAATTGACGATATAATCATCGACCAACAACAGATTCTAATTTAACTCGTCAGTTGACCTGGTGGCCTGACATTATGTCATGCCTGATGTGCGTGCTTTTTATTTTAGTATTCAACCCCATCTAACCTCAGACTACACCTTGTGTGATTCGCTCCCGGGTATGGCGCTTCAATGAACCTATAAAAACCGCACCGAGATAAGACCATGACCTGACCTTCATCCACCACACAGCTCGATGACTGCGATAGACAGAATATCTGCATGTTTTTGCAACAATATGGGGACCTCATTTGTCGGAAGTATGTACAATTCCACCGACATACTTCACACGTTGTTGACGATTTAATGCCAAACATCAGACACAGAACATCACGGCGCAGCACGACACTGATTCCCCGAACTGCAAACATCAAGCCAATGAAACAGGAAGAGCAGACAATTTTAAATACAAAATAGAGAAAGTGAACAATCTCCTGAGAGCGTCATCAGTCAATTACATGCGAAGCACGCGACCGATTTTGAAATACTCAACGCCTGTTCTCGATGGAATGAATATTTCCATCAGGCAGATTGTGTGGCATTTCAAAATGGAATTATGGCAGTACAAAATGACCCTTAACTCTGCCAGCTATACATATCAAGTCAGCTACACAGCGGGCTCCGGCTGTCGCCCTGTGACGTCACATCCACACCGGCCGCGGCACGGTCAGCGCGTGTCAACGCTGCCCCCGTGACGTCACACACACACACCCACGGACAGGGTGTGACGTCACAGTGGCCACTGGGCGACCGGCGCCCACCTGGTGCTTGCCGGACGCCTCGAAGGCGTACAGGATGGACGTGTCGAACAGCGTGACGCGACACGAGGCCAGGGCGAGCACGCAGTTACGCAGGCGCGAGATCACCTCCCGGTCAGCCAGCGGTACCCGCTGTAACAGCGGCCACGGTCAGAGCCTCCAGTCGGGAGATCACCTCCCTGTCAGCCAGCGGTACCCGCTGTAACAGCGGCCACGGTCAGAGCCTCCAGTCGGGAGATCACCTCCCTGTCAGTCACCAGTCGGGAGATCACCTCCCTGTCAGCCAGCGGCACCCGCTGTAACAGCGGCCACGGTCAGAGCCTCCAGTCGGGAGATCACCTCTCTGTCAGACACCAGTCGGGAGATCACCTCCCGGTCAGCCAGCGGTACCCGCTGTAACAGCGGCCACGGTCAGAGCCTCCAGACGGGAGATCACCTCCCTGTCAGTCACCAGTCGGGAGATCACCTCCCTGTCAGTCACCAGTCGGGAGATCACCTCCCTGTCAGACAGAGACACCAGTCGGGAGATCACCTCCCTGTCAGTCACCAGTTGGGAGATACCTCCTGTCAGACACCAGTCGGGAGATCACCTCCCTGTCAGTCACCAGTCGGGAGATCACCTCCTTGTCAGTCACCAGTCGGGAGATCACCTCCCTGTCAGACACCAGTCGGGAGATCACCTCCCTGTCAGTCACCAGTCGGGAGATCACCTCCCTGTCAGACACCAGTCGGGAGATCACCTCCCTGTCAGACACCAGTCGGGAGATCACCTCCCTGTCAGACACCAGTCGGGAGATCACCTCCCTGTCAGACACCAGTCGGGAGATCACCTCCCTGTCAGTCACCAGTCGGGAGATCACCTCCCTGTCACCAGTCAGGAGATCACCTCCCTGTCAGACACCAGTCGGGAGATCACCTCCCTGTCAGTCACCAGTCGGGAGATCACCTCCCTGTCAGTCACCAGTCAGGAGATCACCTCCCTGTCAGACACCAGTCAGGAGATCACCTCCCTGTCAGACACCAGTCGGGAGATCACCTCCCTGTCAGACACCAGTCGGGAGATCACCTCCCTGTCAGACACCAGTCGGGAGATCACCTCCCTGTCAGTCACCAGTCAGGAGATCACCTCCCTGTCAGTCACCAGTCGGGAGATCACCTCCCTGTCAGTCACCAGTCAGGAGATCACCTCCCTGTCAGACACCAGTCGGGAGATCACCTCCCTGTCAGACACCAGTCGGGAGATCACCTCCCTGTCAGACACCAGTCAGGAGATCACCTCCCTGTCAGACACCAGTCGGGAGATCACCTCCCTGTCACCAGTCGGGAGATCACCTCCCTGTCAGTCACCAGTCGGGAGATCACCTCCCTGTCAGTCACCAGTCGGGAGATCACCTCCCTGTCAGACACCAGTGATCACGTCGCACCAGTCGGGAGATCACCTCCCTGTCAGACACCAGTCGGGAGATCACCTCCCTGTCAGTCACCAGTCGGGAGATCACCTCCCTTCGTCACCAGTCAGGAGATCACCTCCCTGTCAGACACCAGTCAGGAGATCACCTCCCTGTCAGACACCAGTCGGGAGATCACCTCCCTGTCAGACACCAGGCAGGAGATCACCTCCCTGTCAGACACCAGTCGGGAGATCACCTCCCTGTCACCAGTCGGGAGATCACCTCCCTGTCACCAGTCGGGAGATCACCTCCTGTCACCAGTCGGGAGATCACCTCCCTGTCAGACACCAGTCAGGAGATCACCTCCCTGTCAGACACCAGTCGGGAGATCACCTCCCTGTCAGACACCAGTCGGGAGATCACCTCCCTGTCAGACACCAGTCGGGAGATCACCTCCCTGTCAGACACCAGTCGGGAGATCACCTCCCTGTCAGTCACCAGTCGGGAGATCACCTCCCTGTCAGACACCAGTCGGGAGATCACCTCCCTGTCAGTCACCAGTCGGGAGATCACCTCCTTGTCAGACACCAGTCGGGAGATCACCTCCCTGTCAGACACCAGTCGGGAGATCACCTCCCTGTCAGACACCAGTCGGGAGATCACCTCCCTGTCAGACACCAGTCGGGAGATCACCTCCCTGTCAGACACCAGTCGGGAGATCACCTCCCTGTCAGTCACCAGTCGGGAGATCACATCCCTGTCAGACACCAGTCGGGAGATCACCTCCCTGTCAGACACCAGTCGAGATCACCAGTCGGGAGATCACCTCCCTGTCAGACACCAGTCGGGAGATCACCTCCCTGTCAGACACCAGTCGGGAGATCACCTCCCTGTCAGACACCAGTCGGGAGATCACCTCCCTGTCAGACACCAGTCGGGAGATCACCTCCCTGTGACACCAGTCGGGAGATCACCTCCCTGTCAGACACCAGTCGGGAGATCACCTCCTGTCAGTCACCAGTCGGGAGATCACCTCCCTGTCAGTCACCAGTCGGGAGATCACCTCCCTGTCAGTCACCAGTCGGGAGATCACCTCCCTGTCAGTCACCAGTCGGGAGATCACCTCCCTGTCAGTCACCAGTCGGGAGATCACCTCCCTGTCAGTCACCAGTCGGGAGATCACCTCCCTGTCAGACACCAGTCGGGAGATCACCTCCCTGTCAGACACCAGGCGGGAGATCACCTCCCTGTCAGTCACCAGTCGGGAGATCACCTCCCTGTCAGACACCAGTCGGGAGATCACCTCCCTGTCAGTCACCAGTCGGGAGATCACCTCCCTGTCAGACACCAGTCGGGAGATCACCTCCCTGTCAGACACCAGTCGGGAGATCACCTCCCTGTCAGACACCAGTCGGGAGATCACCTCCCTGTCAGTCACCAGTCGGGAGATCACCTCCCTGTCAGACACCAGTCGGGAGATCACCTCCCTGTCAGACACCAGTCGGGAGATCACCTCCCTGTCAGACACCAGTCGGGAGATCACCTCCCTGTCAGACACCAGTCGGGAGATCACCTCCCTGTCAGTCACCAGTCGGGAGATCACCTCCCTGTCAGTCACCAGTCGGGAGATCACCTCCCTGTCAGTCACCAGTCGGGAGATCACCTCCCTGTCAGTCACCAGTCAGGAGATCACCTCCCGGTCAGCACCAGTCAGGAGATCACCTCCCTGTCAGTCACCAGTCGGGAGATCACCTCCCGTCAGCACCAGTCGGGAGATCACCTCCTGTCAGACACCAGTCGGGAGATCACCTCCCTGTCAGACACCAGTCGGGAGATCACCTCCCTGTCAGTCACCAGTCGGGAGATCACCTCCCTGTCAGTCACCAGTCGGGAGATCACCTCCCTGTCAGACACCAGTCGGGAGATCACCTCCCTGTCAGACACCAGTCGGGAGATCACCTCCCTGTCAGTCACCAGTCGGGAGATCACCTCCCTGTCAGTCACCAGTCAGGAGATCACCTCCCTGTCAGACACCAGTCGGGAGATCACCTCCCTGTCAGACACCAGTCGGGAGATCACCTCCCTGTCAGACACCAGTCAGGAGATCACCTCCCTGTCAGACACCAGTCAGGAGATCACCTCCCTGTCAGTCACCAGTCGGGAGATCACCTCCCTGTCAGACACCAGTCGGGAGATCACCTCCCTGTCAGACACCAGTCGGGAGATCACCTCCTGTCAGTCACCAGTCGGGAGATCACCTCCCTGTCAGACACCAGTCGGGAGATCACCTCCCTGTCAGTCAGACACCAGTCGGGAGATCACCTCCCTGTCAGACACCAGTCGGGAGATCACCTCCCTGTCAGACACCAGTCGGGAGATCACCTCCCTGTCAGACACCAGTCGGGAGATCACCTCCCTGTCAGACACCAGTCGGGAGATCACCTCCCTGTCAGTCACCAGTCGGGAGATCACCTCCCTGTCAGTCACCAGTCGGGAGATCACCTCCCTGTCAGTCACCAGTCAGGAGATCACCTCCCGGTCAGTCACCAGTCAGGAGATCACCTCCCTGTCAGTCACCAGTCAGGAGATCACCTCCCTGTCAGTCACCAGTCGGGAGATCACCTCCCTGTCAGACACCAGTCGGGAGATCACCTCCCTGTCAGACACCAGTCGGGAGATCACCTCCCTGTCATTCACCAGTCGGGAGATCACCTCCCTGTCAGACACCAGTCGCAGGGAGATCACCTCCCTGTCAGTCACCAGTCGGGAGATCACCTCCCTGTCAGACACCAGTCGGGAGATCACCTCCCTGTCAGACACCAGTCGGGAGATCACCTCCCTGTCAGACACCAGTCGGGAGATCACCTCCCTGTCAGTCACCAGTCGGGAGATCACCTCCCTGTCAGACACCAGTCGGGAGATCACCTCCCTGTCAGACACCAGTCGGGAGATCACCTCCCTGTCAGACAGAGACACCAGTCGGGAGATCACCTCCCTGTCAGACACCAGTCAGGAGATCACCTCCCTGTCAGTCACCAGTCGGGAGATCACCTCCCTGTCAGTCACCAGTCAGGAGATCACCTCCCTGTCAGTCACCAGTCAGGAGATCACCTCCCTGTCAGACACCAGTCAGGAGATCACCTCCCTGTCAGTCAGAGCCTCCAGTCAGGAGATCACCTCCCTGTCAGTCACCAGTCGGGAGATCACCTCCCTGTCAGACACCAGTCGGGAGATCACCTCCCTGTCAGACACCAGTCGGGAGATCACCTCCCTGTCAGACACCAGTCGGGAGATCACCTCCCTGTCAGACACCAGTCGGGAGATCACCCCCTGTCAGACACCAGTCGGGAGATCACCTCCCTGTCAGACACCAGTCGGGAGATCACCTCCCTGTCAGACACCAGGGGACCTGTCAGTCACCAGTCGGGAGATCACCTCCCTGTCAGTCACCAGTCGGGAGATCACCTCCCTGTCAGACACCAGTCGGGAGATCACCTCCCTGTCAGACACCAGTCGGGAGATCACCTCCCTGTCAGACACCAGTCGGGAGATCACCTCCCTGTCAGACACCAGTCGGGAGATCACCTCCCTGTCAAAAAGACACCAGTCGGGAGATCACCTCCCTGTCAGACACCAGTCAGGAGATCACCTCCCTGTCAGACACCAGTCGGGAGATCACCTCCCTGTCAGACACCAGTCGGGAGATCACCTCCCGGTCAGACACCAGTCGGGAGATCACCTCCCTGTCAGACACCAGTCGGGAGATCACCTCCCTGTCAGACACCAGTCGGGAGATCACCTCCCTGTCAGACAGAGACACCAGCCTGGAGATCACCTTCCTGTCAGACACCAGTCAGGAGATCACCTCCCTGTCATTCACCAGTTGGGACATCACCTCCCTGTCAGTCACCAGTCGGGAGATCACCTCCCTGTCAGTCACCAGTCAGGAGATCACCTCCCGGTCAGTCACCAGTCAGGAGATCACCTCCCGGTCAGTCACCAGTCAGGAGATCACCTCCCGGTCAGTCACCAGTCGGGAGATCACCTCCCTGCCCGACACCAGTCGGGAGATCACCTCCCTGTCAGACACCAGTCGGGAGATCACCTCCCTGTCAGTCACCAGTCGGGAGATCACCTCCCTGTCAGACACCAGTCGGGAGATCACCTCCCTGTCAGACACCAGTCGGGGAGATCACCTCCCTGTCAGACACCAGTCGGGAGATCACCTCCCTGTCAGACACCAGGCGGGAGATCACCTCCCTGTCAGTCACCAGTCGGGAGATCACCTCCCTGTCAGCACCAGTCGGGAGATCACCTCCCTGTCAGACACCAGTCGGGGAGATCACCTCCCTGTCAGACACCAGTCGGGAGATCACCTCCCTGTCAGACACCAGTCGGGAGATCACCTCCCTGTCAGACACCAGTCAGGAGATCACCTCCCTGTCAGACACCAGTCGGGAGATCACCTCCCTGTCAGACACCAGTCGGGAGATCACCTCCCTGTCAGACACCAGTCGGGAGATCACCTCCCTGTCAGACACCAGTCGGGAGATCACCTCCCTGTCAGACAGACACCAGTCGGGAGATCACCTCCCTGTCAGACACCAGTCGGGAGATCACCTCCCTGTCAGACACCAGTCGGGAGATCACCTCCCTGTCAGACACCAGTCGGGAGATCACCTCCCTGTCAGTCACCAGTCGGGAGATCACCTCCCTGTCAGACACCAGTCGGGAGATCACCTCCCTGTCAGACACCAGTCGGGAGATCACCTCCCTGTCAGACACCAGTCGGGAGATCACCTCCCTGTCAGACACCAGTCGGGAGATCACCTCCCTGTCAGACACCAGTCGGGAGATCACCTCCCTGTCAGACACCAGTCGGGAGATCACCTCCCGGTCAGACACCAGTCGGAGCCGCAACAGTATCAGCGGTCAGAATCACCTGCGCACACGAGGCAGAGGCAGAACGTCCAAACTCGCTTGGTTATGTTTCGCAGGATTCAAGAGCAAGTGATTTCCTGGAAATGCGCAACACTATGGAAATGGAATGACACACAGCTCATTCCTTACCTCGAAATATACCCCGAGTCCGATTTTGGTGACCACACTGCTCAATATCTGGAGGCAATCTGAAGTTGGTATTTGCATCGCCGCGCCGACGCCTAAATCGCTAGCTTGGACCAGGACAGGGAGTCCGGACACCCCACACCGATCGAAATGTGTCCCCTTGAAATGCTGAACACCTTGAAATGTGCACCAACGTCCACCATTCTTTTCTTCTGAAAATAAACTTGTTTTCTGAAAACAAAGACCAGCTCTCCAATGCCCATGCTAAAACACAACTGGGCAGGGTGCGCCATACCTCCAACTGGACATGCGAGGGGTGCGCCATACCTCCAACTGGACAGGGAGGGGTGCGCCATACCTCCAATTGGGTGGGTGAGGGATGCACCATACCTCCAACTGGACAGGTGAGTGGTTCTTCATACCTCCAACTGGACAGGTGAGGGGTGCGCCATACCTCCAACTGAACAGGCGAGGGGTGCGTCATACCTCCATGTTCTGAACGTATCCGCCGGTGTCGTCCTCGGCATGAACGGTGGCGCATATCCAGATGTAGCCGTTGTTGCCCAGCACGACGGTGGCGCCACACGGCAGATCGTGGAAGTGGTTTTTCCTCCGCATCACCAGAGATGGCGACACGGTCACCAGGACGCCCTGCGACAACTGCGGACAGCCAGACATTCAGAGCGCAGAAACGGAGTGCGTGGGCTCTATTTTGCTATCTTTCCCTCTCTATCTTCCTCGTTATTTCTCCCTCTAAATCACAACCCGATCAATATCAATTACCCCACAGACAGTCCCGGCCCCAGGGCACGCAGATCACGTGACATGACGTCATCGCCGACGGCCGACCGACCGACCCGGCGAGCTACAGGGGAGCTGCACGGGCCGCCACAAAACACTTCCCTCTGGGAACGGGTAGTCTAGGGGTAAGTTGCCCGTCTCACAATCGAAAGGCTGTGGGTTCGAGTCTCGCCTGTCGCTACTCTTCGGTGTGTGTTTGTGGGTTCGAGTCTCGCCCGCGACCAATCGGCGCGAGAGATTGGCGACACTACATGACTCAACGGTCGATGTGTCATATAAACCAATAACCAACCAACAACCAACCAACAAAACACTTCTTTGCACTACAATACCGAAATTTGAAGAAAACAGTTGGCACAAGTAACAACTTCAGTTGGCAACCCAGTTCTACATGAAGAAAGTAGGGCTTGCAACACCGGTAAGAAAGCTGCTAACTTGAAAAGCATCACGGTCCGGGTGATCAAGTTAACGTTTCATGTAAGTGTACCAGAGAAGCCCGCTTCGATCTTGTGTGTCAAGCATAGACCCTTTGTACTACTGGTAAGCAAAACAAAACAGAACCTAGGCGACCCTCGCTCCATCTCAAGTGCACCATAAGAATCCACTGTAATAAGCAGAAGAGTGTTACACCAGATACTGCCGTACACAGACCTTGAAATTATTCATCCCACAAGGCGGTGGTTCTGGGGGAGCTCTGAACACCACCCGCTGGGAGCGAATGTGTAGCTTACATACAGCCTGCCTAACACACACACACACAAACACACTGCCATGCTACCGCTCACCTGTCGTACTTGATACTGCATCTGCTCACCTTGCCGTACTTGAGACTACGTCCGCTCACCTTCCCGTACTTGAGACTACGTCCGCTCACCTTGCCGTACTTGAGACTACATCCGCTCACCTTGCCGTACTTGAGACTACGTCCGCTCACCTTGCCGTACTTGAGACTACGTCCGCTCACCTTGCCGTACTTGAGGCTACGTCCGCTCACCTTGCCGTACTTGAGGCTACGTCCGCTCACCTTGCCGTACTTGAGACTACGTCCGCTCACCTTGCCGTACTTGAGACTACGTCCGCTCACCTGCCGTACTTGAGACTACGTCCGCTCACCTTGCCGTACTTGAGACTACGTCCGCTCACCTTGCCGTACTTGAGACTACGTCCGCTCACCTTGCCGTACTTGAGACTACGTCCGCTCACCTTGCCGTACTTGAGACTAGTCCGCTCACCTTGCCGTACTTGGACTACGTCCGCTCCCTTGCCGTACTTGAGACTACGTCGCTGCCGTACTTGAGACTACGTCCGCTCAGCTTGCCGTACTTGAGACTACGTCCACTCACCTTGCCGTACTTAAGACTTCATCTGCTCACCTTGCCGTACTTGAGACTACGTCCGCTCACCTGCCGTACTTGAGACTACGTCCGCTCACCTTGCCGTACTTGAGACTACGTCCGCTCACCTGCCGTACTTGAGGCTACGTCCGCTCACCTTGCCGTACTTGAGACTGCGCGTGTGCAGCGAGAGCGAGCCGTCGGCGTAGACGCTCTGCACCTCGGCGCTGACCAGGTCGCCCTGCTGCAGGTAGGCGCGCATGGCCAGCTCGTCCTGCTGCGTCTTGCGCCGCTGCTCGCCGCCCGGCAGGTTGACGGCCGACAGCGGCAGCAGCGCGTGCAGACGGCTGCACGTGTCGACCCGCCAGCGGCGCTGCTGTACCTCCAGCACCCGGCCCACCACCACGTCACCCACCTCGCCTGTACGGCACGGCCACACGGTACAAACAGGACCGTGTGCACCCGGCCCACCACCACGTCACCCACCTCGCCTGTACGGCACGGCCACACGGTACAAACAGGACCGTGTGCACCCAGCCCACCACCACGTCACCCACCTGCCTGTACGGCACGGCCACACGGTACAAACAGGACCGTGTGCACCCCCACCACCACGTCACCCACCTCGCCTGTACGGCACGGCCACACGGTACAAACAGGACCGTGTGCACCCGGCCCACCACCACGTCACCCACCTCGCCTGTACGGCACGGCCACACGGTACAAACAGGACCGTGTGCACCCGGCCCACCACCACGTCACCCACCTCGCCTGTACGGCACGGCCACACGGTACAAACAGGACCGTGTGCCATGCATTAAAAACTGTCCACCTCCCATTGCACTGAGTCTTCAGGGGCTGCATGGAGAAGAAACATGCTAAATGATCTACCATGGTCGATGCGCTCTAAAACACTATCCCCACCACCTGCTATTGTATCAGGTCTTGATTGGCTTCACAGAGATGGACCACCTACCATTGTAGCGGGTCTTGAGGGGCTGCACAGAGATGAGCTTGTTGATCCTCCTGACGTACCCTGCGACCGACGCAACCAGGACGTCGCCATCTTTGTACGTGCCGTGTCCCCTGGAACACGTCACGTCAGGTACACTCCACAACACACATCACGTCAGGTACACTACACAACACACATCACGTCAGGTACACTACACAACACACATCACGTCAGGTACACTACACAACACACATCACGTCAGGTACACTACACAACACACATCACGTCAGGTACACTACACAACACACATCACGTCAGGTACACTACACAACACACATCACGTCAGGTACACTACACAACACACATCACGTCAGGTACACTACACAACACACATCACGTCAGGTACACTACACAACACACATTACTGCAGGTACACTACACAAAACACATACATCACGTCAGGTAAGAAGACACTAACACACACATCATGTCAGGTACACTACAAACACACATCACGTCAGGTACACTACACAACACACATCACGTCAGGTACACTACACAACACACATCATGTCAGGTACACTACACAACACACATCACGTCAGGTACACTACACAACACACATCACGTCAGGTACACTACACAACACACATCATGTCAGGTACACTACACAACACACATCACGTCAGGTCACTACACAACACACATCACTGCATACACTACACAACACACATCATGTCGTCCTCGTCAGGTACACTAACAACACACATACGCAGGTACACTACACACACCAACTGCAGGTACACTACACAACACACATTACTGCAGGTACACTACACAACACACATTGCTCAGGTACACTACACAACACACATTACGCAGGTACACTACACAACACACATTACGCAGGTACACTACACAACACACATCACTCAGGTACACTACACAACACACATCACCAGGTACACTAACAACACACATCACGTCAGGTACACTACACAACACACATCACGTTAGGTACACTACACAACACACATTACTGCAGGTACACTACACAACACACATCACGTCAGGTACACTACACAACACACATCACGTCAGGTACACTACACAACACACATCACTGTCAGGTACACTACACAACACACATCACGTCAGGTACACTACACAACACACATCACGTCAGGTACACTACACAACACACATCACTCAGGTACACTACACAACACACATCACTCAGGTACACTAACAACACACATCACGTCAGGTACACTACACAACACACATAGTCAGTACTCACAACCACATCAGTCAGGTACACTCACAACACTTCAACAACACACATCACGTCAGGTACACTCACAACACACATCATCAGGTACACTACAAACTAATCAGGTACACTACACAACACACATCACGTCAGGTACACTACACAACACACATTACTGCAGGTACAATACACAACACACATCACATCAGGTACACTACACAACACACATTACTGTAGGTACACTCTGCAGCACAGCATCACATTAGGTACACTCCACAACATTACATCCTATCAGACAGCCCTCACAGCACAAAACATCCAGAACTCTTACATCACATAGCGTTACATCGATTGCCATGAGAGCTGTCCAAAAAGGATAATCAGTCTCTTGGCACAAAAAGCACTTTGGGTCATTCTTTAAATCACATCTATGCAGCCAATGTTGAAACTCTTCAAAAGTGCAATAGAGGGGAATAGGGGGGAATCGTGATAGCCTTCGAGGACAGCCTTTCAGGCTCCTGGAACTTCATGAGAAGATGCACTCATCGCAATTGCATCTCATTCCACATTACCACATCTACACTTCCTATCGCAAACGATTCACGTCTTCCGTTTCTACCAGAGTGCCAAGTTCACTCCAAGGGAGGCATGCTGCTTTCGTGAAAACTTCGCATCTCAGAGCCTAATCATTCTACTGTTATCTCGTACACTCCAGCTAGGGTTAAAACAGACAAAATCAGGGGCTAATAAATCCCCTGCTGCTCACTGCCAGCACCACAGCAACAGCAGTGAACTCACACAGCTCAGCTGTACTGCTGCCACTTGGCAGTTCAGCTGCACTGCAGGCACATGGCAGTTACTGGCAGCCCACCTCATGAAGCCCAACTGACGGCCCACCTCATGAAGCCCAACTGTCGGCCCACCTCATGAAGCCCAACTGTCGGCCCACCTCATGAAGCCCAACTGTCGGCCCACCTCATGAAGCCCAACTGTCGGCCCACCTCATGAAGCCCAACTGATGGCCCACCTCATGAAGCCCAACTGTCGGCCCACCTCATGAAGCCCAACTGTCGGCCCACCTCATGAAGCCCAACTGTCGGCCCACCTCATGAAGCCGGGGTCGGCGGTGACGGTGTCCCCGGGCGTCACCAGGTGGTCGTGCTGTTGTCCGGCCGGCTGTGGCGCCAGACGGTCGGCCGCCAGCCGCACGTCCACCTCCATCGTGGCGATGTCAGCCTGCCACAGTAGATGTGGTCAGGTGTGTATTACAGCAGCTGTGGTCAGGTGTCCACCACAGCAGCTGTGGTCAGGTGTGTATTACAGCAGCTGTGGTCAGGTGTGTATTACAGCAGCTGTGGTCAGGTGTCTGCTGCAGCTGTGGTCAGGTGTCCACTGCAGCTGTGGTCAGGTGTCTACCACAGCAGCTGTGATCAGGTGTCTGCCATAGCAGCTGTGGTCAGGTGTCTGCCACAGCAGCTGTGGTCAGGTGTCTGCCACAGCAGCTGTGGCCAGGTGTCCACCACTGCAGCTGTGGTAAGGTGTCTGTCACAGCAGCTGTGGTCAGGTGTCCACCACAGCAGCTGTGGTCAGGTGTCCACTGCAGCTGTGGTCAGGCGTCCACCACAGCAGCTGTGGCCAGGTGTCTGCCACAGCAGCTGTGGTCAGGAGTCCACTGCAGCTGTGGTCAGGTGTCTGTTACAGCAGCTGTGGTCAGGTGTGCACCTCCATTGTGGCAATGTCAGCCTCCCACAGCAACTGTGGTCAGGTGTCGGGACCTGGAGCCTGGACCAGACTCTGTGACTTGTTAATGATCACTGAGTTCTGGTCAGAGGCATAACCAGCCCGATCTCTTTCACAAGATCCTCACACCCAATCTCTGGGGGTTCATTTATACCCTCCTCCAATTTTCAAACTATGCATTTCCTGAAAACAGAAGTGGTGTCATTGGAAAGTGTTCCACAAGTGGGCCTTAAATCACCCCTGAAAAGTGACATCACTAAAGGGGTCTATGTGATCAGAACTGACATCATGCTTTTGGCTCTGGGGACTTGACTTTTTGGGAGATTTTAAAACATGAATTGGATTAGAAGATTAAAATTATTTGGCCCCAGGAACAGGAGAAATCAGCCATGTCCAAAAATGTTACACCCACCCCAATATCAGCAATATATTTATATAATTTTCCAAACTTCTACCTTTCCACTCTCCCATCCTAAACTAACATACTAACATAAGCTACATTTGATGACAAATCAATCTCTCATGAAAGCACAAATTTACTAGGTTATGTGCATGGAGTTGGAGAATTTATCAAAATTTTCTTAAATAAAAAATTAAATTGATGATTTTCTTCAAAGGTAGGTTATCTTGGGATGCATTAGGTTTGGTAAGGTTCTTTTAATTTGGCAAATTTTTGGAAAACAAATTGCTTGAAGTTTTTAAAATAATTTTGTGGACATTTTTCTCAAGGGGAGGTAAGGATAGGTTAGGTTAGACTATGCTGCATTTGTACTTCATTTGCTAAACATTTCTTGTTATGCATTATTCCCTAATCCAAAGCCCTTTTATGTTATTTTTCTCTTTTGAAGAAAAACAATTTCATTTTTGATTGGAAATTTGAGTTTAGGGTGTATCGACCAGGTTTGGTCATTTAGTGCCCATGCCATTTCATTTTTGAACCAAAGGTTTGGAATTGTTTTGCAATCCAACTTGAAAAACCTACACTAACTTAACCTAACAAAATGGAACCCATATGTTCATTTTATGGAGACAAACAAGTGGAATGACTTGTGTTACCACCTTAAAGCACAATACCAATTTCTTTTTCTAGGCCAATGGTGTGGCACAAAGTAGCATGGGGCACTGCTGTTGTATAACCCAATCATAAATGAGCATCTAAGGCTGTTATAAACTGTAATTGTTTGTGAAGAAAAAAATGCTTCCTTTACCTGACACTGTATGATTGTTTATCACGTGCAAATGTTGAGCCATAGTCAGTGCTCAGGTTTAATAAGAACCACAGAGGGGTGGGTTGTTTTTTTAAAACAGCGAATGTTGATACAATGTGCCAAACTTTGTGCCTGCTCACTGAATATAGTGGCCTCCTGTCACTACTAATTCGGCCAGTGTGTCTCCAGAAACTTGCTTTTGAGCCAGTGTGAAAATTTTCAAGAAAATGTTTGGAAAATACCACCTAATGAAAGTTGAATCGACCTCCCTGTCTATGGCTTCTGTGACATCCTTGCATACTAGCTGCTGATTATGAAGCCAACATGAACTCAACTGAAGACATCCTGGTGCCCTTCAACAATTCAAATATGCCATAGTTGGGGTGTACCAATGACCTATGATCAGGAAATCTCCTGAAACTGCATCACAGAGCCGCTTCTGTTTCAGATAGTCTACCCAGTATCCTGAAACCCGGTATCATCCAGCACTCCTTAAGTCCTTATTCAGCAAGCAATGAAGCCCTGCATTGAATACAATATGCAGACTTATCAAAGTTGCTCAGTGATAAACTATTCCACTTTCTGAACACTCAATCAACATCCTTCTCCAAGAAGCATCAGCATCCTGCTCATTGATATGAAGTATTTATGTCTCCTTTGTAACAGTATCTTGTTTATAAATAGCATGTGCATGCCCTCCATATGGAATGGTGTCACACAAACATTTTGCAATGCAATTTCGGGTAAAGGGATGACCTATGTGACATGGGATACAATACCAGTTCATCATAGTTATTATTCTCCTTATCCCGAATACATCTTTTCTTAAATTATGAATCTTAAAATAAATGATAAAGGTCCAGTCATAATCACCTACACCTGAACTCAAATTTTAGTCTGAAAGACATCAAAAACATTTTAAATTACTATTAATGAAATTTCAACATCCTGTATGTTCATTTCCATCTCACCTAATAAAACCAATTTTAACCATGTTTTAGCACCTTAGTGAAAACTGACCTTTTAAGATTTGTAGAGATCGAATTTTTGTTAGATTTTTGTTATAAACTGTTTTTCAACCAATCAATGCAAGATATTTTTAAATAACGTTATAACATTAGAACTTTGACATGTTTTAACTTAAAGTGCCATATGCAAACACAGACTGACTGATCCTTTGCACACTGCTGTGTTCTGACTGCTGTAGGTTGTGTTTGTCCGTATGCGGGAATTGGCTGTGTATGTAGGTAGGTGTGCACTCTGAGCTGAGGGTGAAAAGTGAATTGTTTGTGTTTTTCATTTTGCCTAGCATTGTGCTGAGACCAACAGTGAAAGGAAGGCACATTGCTCCTGTGAGTTATGAGAGACAAAGCTGAGCTGATCATAACTCCCTGTCTTGCAGTGCCATCCATTGCTCACTTTTTTGTTTCTATGCTTTGATGTGACCAAAAATGGTGTGTATTACTTATGCCGCCCCAGTAGCTCAGTTGGTTAGGGCTGGCCTGCACTGGTCTCCCCTGTACTGGCAACACAGGGTTTGAGTCGCTTCCGCACTCGCATTTAGCCCCGGCCGGGAGTGTCAGTTGGCAGCTGGCCGATAAGGCGGGGACGAGCTACCGGGCGGCTGTGTTGGTGCATTGGCGGCACGTTAAACTTTTGTCTAAATTCTGCGTTGAGCTGGAGTTCATGGATCGGGTGGTGGGGCCAGGGTTCACGCAACAAGCTCTGCTTAGCAATAGAACCCTGGCTCCTCAAGCCACCCCAACAACTCGGATTAAATTTTTTTTAAAAAAATATTATGTAGACAGTGAGTAGGTACATATGATTTTCTCGTTGGCTACCGGCAAATAGATTCCATGCATGAAAAATAATATGTCCATGAAAATGTACTCTGGAAGAAATCTGTTTGCACTCCAAACCCGGAAAGAAGTTTCCCACTCTGCCACAGAGGCCACCTGGGATTAGCTGGCAAAGGGAAGATACCCACCATAAGATGAGAAAAAGGCTTAAACACCCTAATAAATGACATAACATGAAATAAAAAGGAATTAGTTTTCCAAATACTTGGGCCAAATGAAGCCATTCTGAACCCATTTCAGGGAATGCTATTTTATCCATACAAATGGAATATCCCCTCCAAAACATTGCTGCATGCGCAAATATAATTCGATCGACATCTATGAAAAAACGATCCTGCTGCAATTCCCTCTGAAAAATATACCTGTACAACCAACCTGCAAATCACACCACCAAACAGCAAGGCAAGTTTAAACGTGAGAACAGCCTGTCACATATGCGCATAGTATGCCGCAGCTTCCCTTATATCCGAGGGTTCATATGAAGGAATTTCATGCTAGAAGGAAAATTTTAGGAATCCAACTGGTTAAGAAATAAAGAAATATTTCGTATTTTCCAGGTGTTAACGATGAATCCTGATTTAGCCTAGGCCACAAGCTAGAAAGCGTACAAGCAAGATAACTTTAAAATAAGCATTTGCTTTAATTAGAACAGCCTAACCAACCTAACGCAATCTACCGTAAAAAAAAGTTAGCGTACAACTTTGTAGACCTCATGGTTTAAAGATTTCTAAATCATGTCATATCAATCATAAGTGTCGAAGTTCAGACAATTCGGTCCTGATGCATGTTTAATGACAATTATTTTTCCAACTCCATTTTCGTATTGGCAATGTTTTTGTCACTTGTGTTTCTTTTTCCATGTTACGAATGCCCGTGAATGAAAAGTGTGCATTTCCAAGAATATTTTCAGATTTCAGAGAGGAAATTACGGGAAAACTAGCGGTGAACCAATTAACATTAGCAGGGTACCAAACCAGGGGATCCAGACCATACCGACACATTGCCAGGCAAGTCCACTGTATCTGTCCCTGTGTGAACCACTGCAACCGACCAAAAAGGTCACGAGGGCCGGGCATTAAAAGTGAACGAATCTCTGCACATTGTAGGTTTATGCATATGGCTCCAAAACATCAGCTTCAATAAAGTTCTCCCTAAATTCGTGTGAAAAACGTGATGCCTTTGTAGAGGGAGTAAGTACCCCAGCGATGTTGGCCTTGTCCTCCCTCCTCTCGGGTGACTGACCGCCACCCTTAATGTCGCGAATATAACCTGTAGTGTGGCCAGCGTACTGGTGTCCGGAAACACTGCGCCGACACCTGCGCCGCTGGGCACCCTGCCGTCAATGCTGACACCAGGCCTGAAGCCGAGGCTTCCAGGAATCTGTCAGATGCGGTGGCGAGTTGGTCCAGAGGAGTTTCCTCTGACAGCATCGATAATGCTCTCCAAGCTACCAAGCTAGACATCATCAACAGGCAACAGCTGGCTGGCAGTCAGCTGATGGCTTATTTTTATATAAATAAGGTGTGAGGGGAAAAATAAAAAATTAAAGGTAAAAAAAAATTATCAACAGCGGGACTTGCGATCTCCTGTTGTTTAGTTGAGTGCATCGGCAGGAAATGGAACGGCTTCTGGTCTCCGAGCTGCTGGCGGGATAATAGGGCTTCTAGGAGGGCCATCTACTGCGCCAACCTACTGTTGGGTAGTCAAGAAGGACCACGAACCTGGGCATCTGTGCCGTGATAATATCCGCATCGTAACACTGTGTGGTACAAAATGTGAAGGAAAGTGGGGTCCGAATGTGGGGTACATACCTCGACAATGTGGGGTACACACCGCAACGCTGTGTGGTGCAAACCGCTACAGGGTGTTGTGCACACCGCAAGGCGGTGGGGTGAATACCGCAACACGGCTGGGTACACACCGCAACACAAGGGGGTGCACGAGGCGCCAACGTGGGGTACACCGCAACACGGTGTGGTGCACACTGTAATGTGGGGAAGTTCCTCCAGGCTAGTAAGAAGTCCGTAGCACCACCGAGTTGCGATACCCTCGGTCCACAGTTCAGCGGTAGATTTGCGCTATATTTGAACAATGCGACACGGCGTGATTAGGCGACGGCTCGAGCAAGCGTACGGATGCAAGACCACCGTATGGCCAATAGTGACACGTACCAGCAGAAATTTGGACGCGCGACTGCTGGCACCACAAAACAACGAGTTCGACCTGTTACAGTGTTCTGACCATCTAGCGTCTCGCCGCGTTCGCGTACCAATCCGACCGCCTGACCGATTGTCGACCTACTGCCTGTCTGCCTGTAACTAACTGGCGGCCATCGGGGAACCCGCACGCCCGGCAGCTGGCTCCCCCTAGCGGCGGACGTGATTGGCTGGCGGCTCAAGCGATATGCTCTGACGCGCGCAGCGGCCGGCGGCTATTGGCGAGCCGCCTAGAGCCAACCCACGACCCATGATGGCCGCCGAGACGCATGTACTCCACACAGGGGAGCAGCCCACAGTCCGGACTTTGTCCCACTCGGAAGCAGGACCGGCAGCCATTCGTCTTATCATAAGACGAATGATAATAGACATCTTGCCACAAGACGTCATAAGACGTCGTGTGCCGAAACAGTGTTTCGGCACAAGACACAACACGTGATGAGACGCTTCCGGTCCGCCGTCGCAGCGACTGCATCATTCATTTGACTACCTAATTACATGCCATAGTAATTAGGTATAATTGTATCCAACTATGTTACAGTAACAAGGAGTGGCACACACAACAACGCTGTGTGTGCCAAGGTTAGGTACACACCGCGACATGCTGGAGCACACACCGCGACACGGTGTGGCACAAACTGCAACAGGTTGGGGTGCACATCACTTCACGGTGGGGTACACATGGGGACACGGTGGGGTGCACACCGGGACACGGTGGGGTGCACACCGCAAGACGGTGGGGTTCACACCGCAAGACGGTGGGGTGAATGCAGCAACAGGGATGGGTACATACCGCGACATCGTGGAATGCGCACCGCAAGACATTGTGAGGGGAGGGGGCACACCGCAAGATAGTGGTATACACAATGCCAGACACAGTGTGGCACACAGTGAGGTACACACTCCAACACGGTGACATGACACTGATATGATGGGGTACACACCGTAACATGGAAGGGTACACACTGCAGGGGGTGGACTGTCCGCGGTGGCGGGCTCTGCACCATTCTCCGCAACACGATGGGGTACACACCAAGACACGGTGGGGTACACACCGTATGAGCGGGGACGCAAAACAAAGAAAATTAAATCCGTGCAGGCACGAACGATATCCCTACGTAGAAATTGATATCAGAAAGATTGTCACGGCGTCGACGGCAGGCGGCGCCGCGCCGACGGCCCCGTCGAGACGAGGCCCCGCGACGTGCGGGGCCCACCAGACGGGGATCGCCGGAACCGCTCGAGACTAGCGGCTATCCGCTGCGCCGGCGAGGCGCTCCACGCCGTGAGCGCCCATGGTCGCGGCTCGGCGCCATCACGGTGCGTGCGGTGGCAGGGGCGCGCCTTCCCCCGCCACGGGGAGGCGGCGCGACCGGAGCCGAGGCGGTGACGGCGGCGGCGACGCGGATGAAGAAGAAGATGATGGAGGTGGTGAGGGCGATGACGGCAGCAGCTGTGCCGGCGGCGTCGGCAGCGGTGCACGGACCCGCCTCCGTGGCGGGGCGAAGTCCTCTCCGCTGCCGGAGTCCGGCGTACCCCCGCACTGCCGGCGCTGGCTCCGCCGCGGCCGGCCTGGGGCGATGGTCGCCGGGCCGTCGTCAAGGTCACCACACTCGCGGAACGTCACATGAGGTGGCTGCGCATGCGCATACTGAAATCGCAGGTCATTGCGCACCCCCGCGGGCAGCGGGCAGCGGCGCAGCCCCGGCGACGGGGTGGAGTCGCGCGGCGGATACCGGGCGCCCATCGATGGGCGCCCGGCCGCGCCGACAGTGTTACCCTGCAGCAGACCCGCCGGACGGCCGCCGGCGTCCACTAATGGAAGCGTGTAAAATGAAGGAACAGGCTGTGGACTTGGGCGGCCCAGCCTGTCCGGGTGCGCCGGTACGCGCGTGGGCATCCCGCAAATATACATCGCAGGGTGTCCGGGACGGGGAAGTGGACGACGAGGTCGTCCCCGTCCCTCTCGGGCCCACGAATAATCGCGGGGCCCAGGGAGCCGCTCATGGTACGGCTCCCTCACGCGCACCGGCTTTGCTGCATCCGCCTATAAAAACGCACGTGCGGGCCGCGTAAAGTCGTTCCGCACAGAAGCGATACAAACGATAAAATTTGTCAAGATCAAGGCGCGGACGGCGACGGGAAGAGCGGACGGACACCGACACCCAGAACCTCCCGAGACGGCGGAGCCCACCCCAACACAGCGACCGCCGCCGTGTCACTATGGCAGTAGAGGGGCCCTAATCAAAGCAACACAACGGCGGACGTCCGTAGAAGACGCAACCCCCGCCTACCTTGAGAAGTGCAGGTGCCGGGGCGTCCACGAGTGTCCTCGTCGCCGCCGCTGCCACGGGCCGCGCGGGGTAAAAATGGGTGTCCTTAAAAGCCACACCAACAAACCACTTCGAACACCACCTGCTGGGGAGCGAGTCCTAGCGCGCCAGCCACTCTGTCCGAATCCGCCCACAGGGGTACACACCGCAACACGGTGGCGTGCAAACCGCAGGGGGTAGACTGCATCATTAACTGCAACACGTTGGGGTACACAACGCGACACCGTGGGGTGTTGCCTTGCACAAACCTTCGCGCCTTGCCCCCTGAAAATTACGATGGGGCTTCAAAGGGTCGAGTGCCGGCATCTGGAAAGCAAGCTGAAGGTTGAAGAAGTCTCGCTGGAGCCTTGCGAATCACGCCGATGGCCTCAAAAGGTTGCGCCTGGATCCTGAAAACTGCGCCAGGATTGAAAACAAATTGTACCCGGGTAAGTAAAAATGACGCTAGTCGCATGACGTATCGCACCGGGGCCACAGAAATAGCAATGAACAAAAATAATTGAAACCGAGACAACGAAAAATAAATCTGGACATGGAAAATTGCTCAGATATGCAACTTCTGGGATGCAGGATACAGGGCAGGATTTTCTTAAGTAGGAGCCAGACCAAAAAACGTAAATATAACCAGCAAGAAACCACTTTTGGGGTGCGGAGCGCGCCGAATGCATCTATCTGGTCTTGCGTTGGAAATATCTGTAAATTCGCTGTTTGATCTCGTGTATTTTTGGTTGGCAATTAATATATGGCCCCATTGGCTGCGCCTTTCCTTGAGTCTCTGCAGCTGCTGGGGTTCCCACTCTTCAGATTGCGGCGTGGTTTCCTTACAGCGGCCTGCATGCCCCCATCTGTAGACTGTTAGGGGCACCTCGACAACGGCTGGGGTGTCCATATCCAAGCTGCATGGGCGCCCTAATGACGACTGGGGTTTCTCCAAAGCCGTTGAGGTGCTCCTCTCTGTAGTCTGCAGACAGTTCTACCTGCTAGTGTCCCTCTACAGACCGTAGGGGTGCTCTTGCAAAGCCTGGGGTGGGTGCACCTGTGCAGCTGGGTGCTGCTACAATGACCTGGGGCCACTCTACACACTGAATGGATCCCGCTATACATTCAGCGCTGCTCGTATAGTATCCACTTTGACCCGCTTTGTTTCAATGTACTGTGCCCCCCCCCAAACCGGAAACTTACGCGTATGCGCCTGCTCCTACGATGCATGTCACGGGAAAATGTGAGGGTGTTCTTTAGTAACCAGTCTCAAAATCTACGTTCGGGAACTGAAGAAAACGACATTCAACATGCGCACCATCGCGATAGGGTATGACCTCCAACTTTTGAGACGAAAAAAATGGAAGATGAACTCCCTGCAAGCGCGAACACATCCCTACAACAAAATTGACATCCGAAAAAAAAACATCAAAATGAAGGCAAAATTTTCCGATTTTTGTAAAATGTTGAAAAATATCCCAAACCAAAAAACAGCTGTATTTTCCACTCAGTTTCAAATGGGCCGATCCTGGCTCTAGTGCAACGCTAGGTCAACCCGAGGCAGGACAGGAGCAAGCTCCGAAAACCCAGCCGAATTACAAAAATCAGTTTCATGTTCTGGTCCCCAAAAACGTTTCCACATAAACAAGAACAATACAAAGAACACCCGCTCGTGGCCGGGCACCGTGGCCCGAGAGACGGCCCGCCCTAAGATGACTGGGGAGTCCCTGTTTCCAGTATGCAAGCCGGTTATCTATGTCTGTTGGGATGACGCTCTCTCCAGGCTGTATAGGTGCCTCTATAGCGGCTGTGGTGGTCATATACCGACATCAGGGATGTCCCTACAGCTGCTGAAATGTCCATAGACCAGCTGTGGTTTTGACCACACTGCTGGGGTGCCCGAACCACGTTTGTGGTGTCCCTCTACAGACTGTGGGGTGCTCCTGCAAAGCCTGGTCGTGGGTGCACCTGTGCAGCTGGGTCGCTACTACAATGACTTGGGGAAACTGCACACTGCATGGGTCCCGCTACGCACTCAGTGGTGCTCATAACATCCACGTGGGCCTGCCTTGGCTTCATGCTCTGTGCGTACGCTCCCCCATCTCCCGCAATTTTTTTTTGGGGGGAAGCCTACGCCCATGCGCTTGCTTCTACGACGCATGCGACGGAAAAAAGATGAGCGCGGTCTTTGGCAACCAGTGTTTAAATCTACTTTCGGGAACTAGGGAGAGCGGCATTTAAAATGTGCACCACAGGGAGGTGGCGTGACACACTATGACCTCCAAATTTTGAGACCCCTCAAAACAAGGAATGTCAAATCCGTGCAGGAACGTAGGATACCCGCACTAGTAAATTTGAACCAGGAAAAAAATGGAAAAACAAAAACCAAAATTTTCAAAAATTTTCACAAATAAAGTAGCCGTTATTTTTCACTCAGTTTTAAATCGGTCGATCCTGGCTGTAGTGCAACGCCAGGTCAACCCGCGGCAGGACAGGAGCAAGCCACGAAAATCCCGCCAAATTACAAAAATCAGTTTAATATTCTGGTCCCCATGTAGGGAGGGGGTATCAGATATTAAGCTGATGAAAATATAGCTTTCTTCTATTAAAAATTTACGCTTCGACACATTTTTCTAGATCAGAAGCGTTCATTCGTGGACGAGCACCACACTGGTGCCCGGCCACACACCAACCTGCTCTCGTGCGCCACCGTCTCGGGGGCGCACCTCACCTAATACATATATATATATATGAAAAACAAAACAAACGCATTTAAAAGCTGGCGCCGCACGGCCGCGGCCAGCATAAAAAGTAAGAAATATTAAAATGGCATGTAAAATGTCGGGTGGGCCGCCCTCTAATTAAAGAAACAATAACAACAACAATGAAAGTAGAACAACAAAATACTATAAACAATAACATATAAATAAAGGGGGACCACGAAGGAATAGGGGGCCATAATAACCGTGGCCCGAGAGACGCTGCCCCCCCCCCCTAAGATGACAACTGCACACTGCATGGGTCCCGCTACGCACTCAGTGGTGCTCTTAACATCCACGTGGGCCTGCCTTGGCTTCATGCTCTGTGCGTACGCTCCCCCATCCCCCGCAATAATTTGTTTGGGTGGAAACCTACGCCCATGCGCTTGCTTCTACGACGCATGCGACGGAAAAAGATAAGTGCGGTCTTTGGCAACCAGTCTTTAAATCTAAGTTCGGGTACTAGGGAGAGCGGCATTCAAAATGTGCACCACAGCGAGGGGGTGTGATCCTATGACTTTCAAATTTTGAGATGCCTCAAAACAAAAAAAGGCAAATCCGTGCAGGCACGTAGGATACCCGCACCAGTAAATTCGAACCAGTAAAAAAATTGGAAAAAATAAATTAAAAAATTTGGAAATTTTTGAATTTTTCAAAAATTTCCAAGAACAAAGTAGGCGTTATTTTTCACTCGGTTTTAAATGGGCCGATCCTGGCTGTAGTGCAACGCCAGGTCAACCCGCGGCAGGACAGGAGCAAGCTCCGAAAATCCCGCCAAATTACAAAAATCAGTTTAATATTCTGGTCCCCATGTAGGGGACGTATCAGATATTAAGCTGATAAGAACAGATTTTTCTTTATTTACCAATAAATGCTTCATCATACACTTTACAAAATCACAAGATCATCCACATTGCCCGGGCACCAGCATGGTGCCCGGGCACACACAAACCTGCTCAGGTGCGCTCCCGGCAGCCGAATCCAGGCGCGGTAGGCCGCACGGGAGCGCACCACACTAAACATACAAATGAAAAAACAAAGCAAGAACATTAAAAACTGGTGCCACACGGCCGCGGCCGCACGCCAGTATATAATGTAAAAACGTTAAGATTGCATGTAAAATGCCGGGCGGGCCGCTCTCTAATTAAACAATAATAATAACAAAAGCAAAAACAATACAAAAACAAAACAGCACAATACATCACACTGATAAATAAAAGACAGGGGTGGGCCACGGCGGCCAAAAGGGCCATAAAAACCGTGGCCCGAGAGACGGCCCGCCCTAAAACAAGAACACATATTATTACATTTAAAATGCACCTCCCACGCCGCGGCCCGCAAGACCGGCCCGGCGCGGGTACCAGCGTCCCAGCCCGGAGCGGCGCGCCAACACAACACAGTCGGCGCGCCACCCCGCGGCCCGGCCGTCCCGTGGCCGGGCAAAGGCCGGGTCGGCAGCACCCAGCGCTGCTCCAGGCAGCGCCAGCCGCCGCCGCAACGACCGAGGGGTAGTTGGGTCCTGGGAAAGGACAAGGAACCCCCAGGGCGGAGCCACCGAGAGTCCCCCGCTCCCTCCACCCAGGGCCCCGCATGGTATGGCGTAACACCCTGCCTATCCGCGGTCGTGACGTACGACCGCGGGTTGCTGGTACTGGCGGCGCCCGGTGACGTGTTCGACGTACACGTCACGGGACCACCTCAGGGTGTCACTCACCATCAGCTGACGCATAAGCTTCGCATAGAAGCGGCTAACGCGCAGCTGTTTGAGGGCGGCCTCATTCCCCCGGCACCAAGTGCCGAGGGAGCCCACGACGAAGGCGTGGATCGAGGCCGTTTTGCCCTGCTGGCGGAGCTGCTCCACAAGGGGGGCATACTTCGCCAGCTTCCCGTCGGCAGCGGCACGCAGCGCGGCGGCTCGGTTCTCGAAGGCGATGGTAACATCGACCAACGAGACCTCGTTGCCACGCGTCACGACCAGGTCCGGGCGGAGAGCCGAGTCCACGCCCGGCACCCGCCGATTGACACGCAGCTCCGTGCCACCACGCTGCGGCACCGCTTTGGTGAGGCGGGACAGCACTGCGTTGTGGCGCAACTGAAACGCAGCACTGTGCGGCCTACAGTGGTTGAGGACATGAGGCAGCGTCTCTTTGGCGTAGCCACAGCGCCGGCAGCGCCGGTCCCGTGCGCCACGCTGGTAGCCGTTAAGCGGCACGAGGCCCAGCCTTGCCCGGTGCACAAACCGCCACTCGGCAAACCGTGTGAAGCTCCCACTATACATATAGTGGGAGCTCACAGGCTGGCTGGCGACACACTCCATGACCTTACCCTGGTGGGGCTTGGCCAGGAGGTCAGCCAGCGCGCGTTGGCGGATCGCATCCCGGACAGTGCGGGCCCCCCTGCGCGGCTCGACAGCCGCGGTGCCCACGTGGAGCACCGGGCCGGGGACGGCAGCATGCCACGCAATGGCCACTCGGGAGGCCAGCGCCACGGTGGCGACACGAGTACGCGTGAACCGTGAGGACACGTCACCGCCATCTCGCATCCGCTCCCCATTCAGGTAGGCTGCCAGGTCAGCTGGTGTGGGTGCCCGGCCGAGCCGACGTCGAACCACAGTCTCGAGCTCGACGCTGGCGAGGCGCGCCGTCTCGGGGTCACGGGAGTGGAGGAGCTGCGACGTGGCAGCCGCCATTAAGACGTCCGCCTCCGCCACATACTCCGTCAACCCCACGCCACCCGACGAGACAGGCGCGTACAGGTAACCCCCGGCGGCACTACACGGCACGCCGAGGATCCCCTTCACTCGCCAGCGGAGCGCCACGTCGAACGCTCGAAGTGGCCCCTTAGGCAGCACGCCGAGCCGCAGGCAGTGGGTGAGTCGCGGGACGATGAAAGTACGCAGTGCGTCCAGCTTTTGCCAAGGGGCAAGAGCCGAATCGCACAGCCTCTCAGCATCCCGACGCGCTTCAGCCAGCACCTGTAGCGGCGGCTCCGAGAGTCGGGTGTGGCCCACCTGTCGGCCCAGGTACCGGTAAGAGCTGCCCTCCTGGATGGCGGGCAGCGGCACCCCACACAGCGTGAGGTCGGGCGGGGCGACGGCCCGCACCGACAGCAGTCCTGATTTTGCTGGGTTCGGCTGCAGCCCACACCAGTGGCAGCCGCGCTCGAGCACGCCAAGCCCACGCCGAGCAGCCTCGGCGGTGGGGAAGATCATTGCCAGGTCGTCCGCAAACGCTAGGCACCTGATCTCCGCGCGCTCCAGCGCACGCAGCAGGGGCTCCATTCCAATATTGAAAAGGAGTCCACTGAGCGGACAGCCTTGCCGAACGCCCCGCAGGGTGTCGACACGGGCCGTCAGGCCTCCACCAGTGCGGAATCTGGTAGACGAACCCTCGTAGAGGTCACGTAGAATGCCCAGAGCCTCGGTCGGAAGACCGAAGGCGTCCAGGACACTCCAAAGGTGTGAGTGGGGGACCGAGCCGAACGCATTGGCCAGGTCGACAAACGCCACATGACACCCTTCATTGGAGCGACGGGCCCCATTGATAGCACACTGGATCACAAAGTTGTGCTCCAGCACACCATCAAAGGACCTGAAGCCCTTCTGACCGGGCGACAGGACGTCTCCCGCCTCTGCCCAGGCGCTCAGCCGGTCCGCCCACACCCCAGCGTACAGCTTGGCAACCGTCAAGCCTAGTGCTATCGGGCGCCAGCTGGCAGCCACGCTGGGGTCGCCACCCTTGTGGATAAGGACCGTCTCGGACTCCTTCCACGACGGCGGCACACGCTGCGCCCGCCGGCACAGCTCAAATGCCGCCGTCAGGAGTAGACAGTCGGGATCCAGGGCGCGCCACGCGGCATAGCGCAGGCCGTCAGCACCCGGCGCCGTGTTGGAGGCACGGCGCAAGCGGTGCAGGACCTCGTCTCGGTGGACGGGCGCCGTCAGGTGCGGGCAGTCGGGGGCACGCCCCAGCTGGGGGCCCCGGCCGGCCAGTCCGCCCACGGTTCCCGCTCCTCCGGCTGGGCAGCCAGGGGCGCGGCAAAGTGAGCTCGCAGGTCGGCCTCCGACACCTCACACCGCGGCACCGTCCCCTCGAGAAGGCCCCGCACCGCCCTGGCGCGATCGGTCCTGTAAAGCCGCTGGAGTCGGCTGGCCTCACGAGGGTCGTGCATCGGGGCCCGCCAGGGCACCCGGTGACTCTCCCCGCGCGGCACAGCCGCCCCGGGAGGGGGTTGGGGCGGGGGTCCGTGGACGGGCACACGTCCATGCGGGGCCCCAGGGGGACGAGGGGGCGAGAGGGAGGTCTGCGGCCGGGCGCCCGGGCGGCAGTGCCCGGCGCACCAGCACCGTTGCGGCCGCCGCCCGTACGGCCGGCCGCGCGCCTGAGGTGATGCTCGGCGTTGAGCTCTTCAAAAAAAAAAAAAAAAATTTTTATTTGGAAATTTTTGAATTTTTAAAAAATTTCCAAGAACAAAGTAGGTGTTATTTTTCACTCGGTTTTAAATGGGCCGATCCTGGCTGTAGTGCAACGCCAGGTCAACCCGCGGCAGGACAGGAGCAAGCTCCGAAAATCCCGCCAAATTACAAAAATCAGTTTAATATTCTGGTCCCCATGTAGGGGACGTATCAGATATTAAGCTGATAAGAACAGATACTACACTTTGATCTTAGCCAAAAGGCCGAGAAGCGATGCCTTTTGAGGGTCCTTTTTGATTTTTTGGAAATTTTGAACATCACATTTCATTTAGAAAATCGAAAAATAATTTTTCCATCGAAAGTTGGCGTCAAAAACGACGAGGAATGTCGATTTATACACGAATAACTGCTCAGATTCGTGCATACGCCCCTAAAATGCCTATACAAAAATATTTTTGTGAAATTAATTAAAAGTAATCAGTTTCCATCAAACAGCACTGCGTTTTCCACACCGAGCGGACCGGCCGGCCGGCTGGTTCAGCGGCGCCCATATCGCGTCGTCAGGAGCGAAAAGCCGGTGTCGGGATTGATCCTTCACTCTCACCACCGCATTGACTATCCGAGCTATTTCAAATACCTATCAAACCGCATTTTCACCATTAGTTTATACGAAAACGGGTTTTCGCGCAGATGGCGCCACTGTGCCGCTATCGTCGTGACAATTGATACTTTGCTGCTGCCTTCGTCGTTTTGCAAAGGCTGATCGTGTGCTCGAACACCAGCTCGCCGTCGAATCAACAGATGGCAGGCCACACTACAGTCATCGACCGGTTTAGCTCGTGACGTAGTGCGTCTGGTACCGCCGCCGGCGCCGGCCGCCGCCGCCCAGCCCACAGTCGCTCGCCGGCTGCCGCTCGAAACAGAATTCGGGGCACCGCCGCACGGACCCGACGTGGTCGGTGAATTTCGCGCGCAGGCCACACGTCGGCATGGTGGATGAATCATGGTCATACACCCAAGGTGAGAAGGCTGCATACCAGGTGCGGCGAGCACTACCATCCTCGATATTTCATGTTCATGTATTCAAAAGTGCTTTTCTGTTGACTTTTCGATAACGTCTCCATTCCAGTGAGTTCGCACATGAAAACTCAGAAGGTAAAGAGGAGCCCATCACCTTTCGTGGTAGCATGATGCACGAAACCGATCAATTCGATGTGGGTTCCGTTCAATTATTGTGAAATTATTTACTCTGTGCCGAGTGGGCCGGCCCGGCTGACTGGCAAATCGAGCAGCGCTCATACCGGGTCTGCAGAGGTTACCCTGTGGTCTTGGGATTGGCCTTCCTCCATCCACACAGAACCAACAATCCGAGCTGTGTCATTGCCTGATACCCAATTAGGAACATCCAATGGATAAAATCATTTGCGACATTCCACATTTCCCTCATTCCCATCAAAACCCTCGATATACCACCGCAGGATAGATCAGTAAAAGCAGATTCCTACAGCAGAGACGTTCGTGATTCAACAGACATTGTAGCAAGTCGAGCGTCGTTTATGCTGTGCTGTGTCGTGAACATAAAAAAATCGCTTTCTAATGAAAATCTAGTGTATTTTCGGTCCTTAGACAGGGAGCCTTTCCTCTCGGCATCGCCTTCTGATACCTACTTCGGATCACAAAAATAGTATTCGACAAAACATAAATTACTTACTTGTTATGCCAAAGCAACCAATCGCAAAACCGCTACGCACTTCGGAATAAGGCAGATTGAAAGAGACTGGAAGTTCCAGAAGGCAACCTTGTAGCTCGAGGGGGACGCCTCCGTATGTAGCTCCATAATCGCCCCTCTGGCACCTTCAGAGATGCTCTTTTGCATATATGTATATATATATATAGTTATATATCATGCATTTATTCACATATCCATACTTCTGTTCAGATTCTCCACTACCCCTGCCTCCCTTGCCTGTCAGCCCTGGCATGCCAGGTCAGCGTCCGTCGTTTCAAACCATAACGGAAAGCACACAGGACACACACAGAAGTGCAAGAGTCCACATCCGACACAGATAACCGACCGGACACCCATCACGTCGTCTCCAGATAACTCCAGATAGGCTGGCTACAGTGAGCAACCGCTCTTTATACTGACCCGGGTAGCTGGCCCCATACACATCAAGATTCCTCAGCTGTCCCGGACACCTCAGCTGTCCACCGACGCCTCAAATGTTCGGGTCGCCTTAGCTCCCTTTGAGCATCACAGCTGTCCCGGACACCTCAACTGTTCCGGACACCTCAGTTGTCCCGGACACCTCAGCTGTCTCGGACACCTCAGCTGTCCCGGACACCTCAGCTGTCCCGGACACCACGGCCGCCACGGATACCTCGGGTGTCCCGGACACCTCAGCTGTCTCGGACACCTCAGCTGTCCCGGTCACCTCAGCTGTTCCGGACACCTCAGCTGTCCCGGACACCTCAGCTGTATCGGACATCTCAACTGTCCCGGACACGTCAGCTGTCCCGGACACGTCAGCTGTCCCGGTCACCTCAGCTGTCCCGGACACGTCAGCTGTCCCGGTCACCCCAGCTGTCCCGGACACCACAGCTGTCCCGGACACTTCAGCTGTCCCGGACACCTCAGCTGTCCCGGAAACCTCAGCTGTCCCGGACACCTCAGCTGTCCCGGACACCCCAGCTGTCCCGGACACCTCAGCTGTCCCGGGTATCTCAGCTGTCCCGGACACTCCAGCTGTTCCGGACACCTTAACTGCCCCGGGTACGTCAGCTGTTCCGGACATTTCAGCTGTACCGGACATCTCAGCTGTCCCGGACACCTTAACTGCCCCGGGCACGTCAGCTGTTCCGAACATTTCAGCTGTATCGGACATCTCAACTGTCCCGGACACGTCAGCTGTCCCGGACACGTCAGCTGTCCCGGTCACCTCAGCTGTCCCGGACACGTCAGCTGTCCCGGTCACCCCAGCTGTCCCGGACACCACAGCTGTCCCGGACACTTCAGCTGTCCCGGACACCTCAGCTGTCCCGGAAACCTCAGCTGTACGGGACACCTCAGCTGTCCCGGACACCCCAGCTGTCCCGGACACCTCAGCTGTCCCGGGCATCTCAGCTGTCCCGGACACTCCAGCTGTTCCGGACACCTTAACTGCCCCGGGTACGTCAGCTGTTCCGGACATTTCAGCTGTACCGGACATCTCAGCTGTCCCGGACACCTTAACTGCCCCGGGCACGTCAGCTGTTCCGAACATTTCAGCTGTCCCGGATATCTCAGCTGTCCCGGACTCCTCAGCTGTCCCGGACACCTCATCTGTCTCGGACACCTCAGCTGTCCCGGACACCTTAGCTGTCCCGGATACGTCAGCTGTCCTGGACACCTCAGCTGTCCCGGACACCTCAGCTGTTCCGGACACCTCAGCTGTTCCGGACACCTCAGCTGTACCGGACACCTCAGCTGTACCGGACACCTCAGCTGTACCGGACACCTCAGCTGTCCCGGACACCTCAGCTGTCACCGGACACCACAGCTGTTACCGGACACCACAGCTGTCCTGGACACCTCAGCTGTCCCGGACACCTCAGCTGTCCCGGACACCTCAGCTGTCCCGGACACCTCAGCTGTCCCGGACACTTCAGCTGTAACGGGCACCTCAGCTGTCCCGGACACCACAGCTGTCCCGGACACCTCAGCTATCCCGGATACCGCAGCTGTCCCGGACACCACAGCTGTTACCGGACACCACAGCTGTCGCCCAGACGCCGGCCGGCGCCGACAGTGGCGCCACATTGATCTCAATCACGGCCAAATCCATTTGGGGAACCTTCCAAGTTCATTTGAGACGGAAAGGGGCGACTTACCCATTTGCGTGAGTGATTATCGCACAATGGAACTGGAGGAAGCAATTCCGACTTGACAAGGTAGGTGGAGACGTTAATGATATCCTGTCTAGCCTCCATACAGATGGCGCCAGACGAAGTCATTATGAACCCCGAGCGGGACATGCGGGGAACGTGTCGGGAGGAGGAGCACACACGAGTAGCAGCCTGGCACCACACCTCACGGCATACCAGTATACGAGTCACTCGCCAATGTCTGTTGGCTCTGATATCGTAAGGCACCTCACCTCACCTCACCTCACCATGCGCTTTCAGACTCACTTCCAGTCTGAACTCTGTGGATTACTGTTATGTTTCCCGTTCAGGTTACCAGTCTATACTCTGAGACTTGTTTCCAGTATGAACTCGGAGGCTTACTGTTTGACTTGCTCTTCAGATTATCAGCCGGTCCTCTCAGTCTTGCTTTCAGTCGTTCCTCTCAGACTATCAGCCCTGCATCTCAGACTAACTTTCAGTCTTACCGCCGCACCTGTTCGCCTGTCGGTCTGACCGGAGAAGCTATCTGTCCAGTCTGCCCTGTCAGACTCAGTCTGTCTAGTCTGCCCTGTTACACCTCCGATCGAAAAATTCGTTGAGCTGCGGTTGGGGAACGGTGCACTCTAGCTTGTTTCAGGGGAGGTTCTTTCCACTCCCATGGCCCACCAAAGACTGAAAAATTTGTTGAGCGAATGGAGGCTGGTAAACTCTACATTCCCACGGAGGCATCATTTCCACCTGCAAGGATGCTCCATGTCCATCGGGGGTGCCTTTCAGGGTGCTAAGGTAAGTGTTCGCCCCCTTTACGAACTACTGTATTCGTCCCTGGTCAGCTGCCAGACTCGGTATGCCGCCTGTTTGGCATGCTTGTCTTGTTCTTACAGGGAGGGCTGATCGACGGATTTGGTGGGCAACTGGTTGAGTGTACACGGTGCATCAAAGGAGGGCCCTTGTGGCTCATAGTTGCACTTATCTTTTATGTATTTATGTTTGCCAGTGTTTTGTTTTGACATATCATATGGCATTTTGGTTAATCCTGGGAAGGGAGAGTGAGTGGGTAAGAGAGGGGGACGGAAACACAGAAATATAAACTAGATGGAGATATCTAGAGCGAGAACGTACCCAAATTGTTGCAAGGGTAGGTCAAATTAAAACATCTCCAGCAGCAAGCTAAGTGCCACGTTGAGAGGTGCACAAATGCGAACGGGAGCTGGTTTTTGCCTCGGAAGTTGGGAGTGATCACGGTCCGCGCAGACGCCGCTGGATGAGGGTTTGCCACTTCCCACTGCCTGTGACGACAAATATCGCCACCTCCCGCCGCCTGTGGGGACAAATATCTGCCACCTCCCGCCGCCTGTGGGGACAAATATCGCCACCTCCCACTGCCTGTGACGACAAATATCGCCACCTCCCGCCGCCTGTGGGACAAATATCGCCACCTCCCGCCGCCTGTGACGACAAATATCGCCACTTCTCGCCACTTTCGCCTGTGACGACAAATATCGCCACTTCCCACTGCCTGTGACGACAAATATCGCCACCTCCCGCCGCCTGTGGGGACAAATATCGCCACCTCCCGCCGTCTGTGACGACAAATATCGCCACTTCCCGCCGCCTGCGAAGACAAATATCGCCACCTCCCGCCGCCTGTGGGGACAAATATCGCCACTTCCCGCCGCCTGTGACGACAAATATCTACACCGCCCGCCACCTGTGAGGACAAATATCTGCACCTCCCGCCGCCTGTGGGGACAAATATCGCCACCTCCCACTGCCTGTGACGACAAATATCGCCACCTCCCGCCGCCTGTGGGGACAAATATCGCCACTTCCCGCCGCCTGTGAAGACAAATATCGCCACTTCCCGCCGCCTGTGGGGAAAAACATCTACGCCTCCCGCCGCCTGTCGGGACAAATATCGCCACTTCCCGTCGCCTGTGATGACAAATATCGCGCCACCTCCCGCCGCCTGTGGGGACAAATATCGCAACTTCCCACTGCCTGTGACGACAAATATCGCCACCTCCCGCCGCCTGTGAAGACAAATATCGCGCCACCTCCCGCCGCCTGTGAGGACAAATATCGCCACCTCCCGCCGCCTGTTTGGACAAATATTGCCACCTCCCGCCGCCTGTGACGACAAATATCGCCACTTCCCACTGCCTGTGACGACAAATATCGCCACCTCCCGCCGCCTGTGGGGACAAATATCGCCACCTCCCGCCGCCTGTGACGACAAATATCGCCACTTCCCGCCGCCTGCGAAGACAAATATCGCCACCTCCCGCCGCCTGTGGGGACAAATATCGCCACATCCCGCCGCCTGTGGGGACAAATAACGCCACTTCCCACTGCCTGTGAAGACAAATATCGCCACTTCCCACTGCCTGTGAAGACAAATATCGCCACTTCCCGCCGCCTGTGGGGTCAAATATCTGCACCTTCTGCCGCCTGTGGGGACAAATATCGCCACTTCCCACTGCCTGTGAAGACAAATATCGCCACTTCCCGCCGCCTGTGGGGAAAAATATCGCCACCTCCCGCCGTCTGTGACGACAAATATCGCCACTTCCCGCCGCCTGCGAAGACAAATATCGCGCCACCTCCCGCCGCCTGTGGGGACAAATATCGCCACATCCCGCCGCCTGTGGGGACAAATATCGCCACTTCCCACTGCCTGTGAAGACAAATATCGCCACTTCCCGCCGCCTGTGGGGAAAAATATCTACACCTCCCGCCGCCTGTGAGGACAAATATCGCCACCTCCCGCCGCCTGTGGGGACAAATATCGCCACCTCCCGCCGCCTGTGACGACAAATATCGCCACCTCCCGCAGCCTGTGACGAAAAATTTCCACGGGCCGCAAAGGATGAAGGGTTGTTTTCAAAGGAGCTTTTAGGGATGAAAAATAGTTACACACGAATATGTTGCTTGATATGCAAAGTATATACCTACGTGGTTTCGGTGTATGAGTAAACATTGCATATCTGTTCACCAGTTGTTTTCTACCTCGGACGAATATAATGGTGATCACCAGTTCTGAACCCGGAATTGGAAAAAGATTTAGGTAAGAGATTTAGGTATGTTGGTTTCAAGAGATCTTAAAGCAGAAAAAAGGTATATCATCTATGAAGAGGGCATTCAAAATGCTGGGACTCATGCATAGGAGTGTGAGGTATAAGAGCAAGGAAGTGATGAAAATGCTGTACTTGGCACATGTGCGACCCCACTTATAATATTCTGTGTAGGCATGGAGCCCCCACTTATAAAAAATATAGATATGCTAGAAGAGTACAGCGCAAAGCCACTTCACTTATCAATGCACTAGGTAACTTAGAGTATGAAGAAAGTCTTATCGCATTAGATAAGTACTTACTGAAGTATATAAGATTAAGGAGTGCTACGATTGAAATTTATTAACTGATTAGGTCAATCTGAATGATGCCTAATGTATAGACTAACACATAGGGGTCACCAATTCAAGTCAAGCAAGTCAAGGTGTTAAGCGACAACAGGCCTTCAGTCAAAGGATTGTTGATCAGCGGAATAGTCTGCCTGTTGATCTCTTTGGGAGTACCTCACTGAAGGTATATAAAAATAGGGTGGAAAATATTTGTATATCGCAATCTTGTTTTTCAGTTCTAAGTATAGGTGGATGGGGTGAAATTTATGTTTACCCGTCCCGTCTCGGGGGGGGGGGGGTCTTCAACCGCTCCCTCCTCAGGTTCTTCGCAGATAGTGGACGAACGGCGCGCGGCAGCGCACCCAAATTTGGCATACCCTTTCCCACATCAATTTGGCATGCTGTTAAAAAATTCTGAAGTCAGATTATCTAGGGTCAACGAGTTAGTCAAAGTAAAGTGAGGTCAAAAGTTTATTTTAAAAAAAAGTTAAATCAGTCGTCACGCTTTAACGTATACAGATATTTTAATCAAACTTTCAGCGTTTCCTTATCTTCAAGGATGCAACAAAACGTACCAGTGGAATTTTTCATTTTCTTTTTAGTTTTTGACTACATATAAATCTTGCATATTTGCCAATTGCAGATGGAATAGAAGATTCTGTCTAGAGTAAGCATTTTGTATTAGGGAAAGTTGACTTGCAATAACGTTTCTTGGTCTGTTCTACCCATTGGAAAATAAAAATTAAAGAAAACTTGAAAACTGACAATTTTGAAATTTTAACAAACAAAAAAATTATGGGGGCCAGGTAATTTCATGGCAATGGTCAATTTCGCTGTCCTTTTCTCACTCCAAATAACTTTTTTTTTAAAATAATATATCCCCAAAATGAACTCCCCAGAGCAAAAACATAATTTAAGTTGTGAAAAGTCGTGAAAATTTAGCCCCCTAGTGTCGTCACTTTTGGGGGAAAATTGTTTTCGGGGTGGATCCGGACCCTCCTCGAGTAGCGGTCTCCGATGACACCTCTTTTGTCTTCGTGCTACGCTTAGTTTGGATTTTATATGGGGGTTACTATCTCCCCCCCCCCCGAGACGGGGTGTGAGGATCTGACCGGAGAGACGGCGCGGGATAAATAGCTGAACACTGTACAGGCCATTTAAGCAGGCATGGATAGAGTGCAAATCATTGGTAGAGCACTCAAGTTACATGTCTTACATGAGCTTGAGTCAACATGTAAGGTAGACATGCATTGAAGAGTGTGGTGGATGTTAGTGATGTATTCTTTGTAATTAGGGATGCGGTGTTGGTTGGGGTGAAGTGTCTTTTTTGCCATGGTTGTGCTATCCTTCCTTTACTGACTTAAACTAGATGTGCTCTCGTGGCTCTTATTAAGTCTAATCACTGTATGACTTTACAACAGCCGGATGGTCGTATTGCATTAGTCACAATATATCTCAGTCTAATGCTTCACTTGGCAATTGGTGCTGCATCAGCAACCTCAAAAGTTCACAAGCTTTCACCCCTGAGTAGACTCAATTTGGTGCCATGAGCCTCCTTCTATATAAACACGTGAATTAAGTATGCCATCTGTTGGATTTGCTTCCATTGCAGTGCAGGGCGTATTACAAAGAACAAGTGAAGGCACAATTTAGGTACTCACCAATATGTTCATCCACAATACCCACAGTATTTAATTCTAACAAATGTGGCCACCGAAAGGCCGAATAGCAACCACAAAAACCCTCCGACACCCACGTCCTCCACAACTTCAAACGCCGCAAGGTTCGCAATCTGCCGCCGATATCGCCGACGTTCACAAAGCTACTAAACCATCATCACTCTGGCTAATGCATTGCGTGACGTCATCCACTTATGCTGCGGCATCAGAGGTTGCGGACGTCGCCGACGTCGGGTTGTGCTCGATTCTGCTCGTTTCTGTCAGGTCCTGCTCAACCCTGCTGACGTCATGATTCTTTCGGAAGTCTGCCAGGGTTCTGTCGGGTGTAATCAGACATGGGAGCCCATTGGTTCTGAGTATACTTCCTTGTTGGCCTTCGGTGCTTGCATTTGCGACCTCTCTTACCTGCCTAAGTTCGTGAGTAATTACCACCATCACGTAGTGTCGCTGGGATTCTCTTAATTTCACGAATCACTCGGCATTTCGTGTGAAATGTAGCCCCGACGTAGTCCGCGAGTAACCTCCGCTCCACAAAGGTGGTTTTGATTCCAAGTGCAAACTCCAATCATACCCTTCTTTATTTTTTATCTGCTCTTGTTTTTAAACGCATCCGCAATATTTGGCGATATGTGCCAGTCTTCTCCATTGGTGAGTGTTTTAGACCAGTGATACAGCTGTTTAAATTTAATACGAAAAGGTGCGCTTACGTGTTTACTATAGCTATCAGTTACCAGTGCATTTTCAGTATTAACCCGTCCCGTCTCGGGGGGGGTCTTCAACCGCCCCCTCAGGTTTTTCGCGGATAGTGGACGAACGGCGAGGGACAGCGCGCCCAAATTTGGCATACCTTTTTCCATATCAATTTGGCACGCTGATTCAAAATTTTATAGTCAGGTCGTCTATGGTCAACGAGTTAGTCAAGGTCAAGTGAGGTCACCTCCAAAAAAGTTAAACCAGTCGTCACGCTTTAACGGATGCAGATATTTTAATGAAACTTTCAGTGTTTCCTTATATTTAGGGATGCAACAAAACGTAGGAGTGGAATTTTTCTCTTTTTTTCGTTTTTGACTACATATAAATTTTCCGTATTTGCCAAATTGCAGTTCAAATAGAGGATTCTAGCTAAAGTAAGCATTATTTATTGGGGCAAGTTGACTTCCAACAACGTTTCTCGGTCTGCTCTACCCATTGGAAAATGAAAATTAAATAATACTTGAAAACTAAAAACTTTGAAGTTTTAAAAAATTGATCTTTTGGGGGGCGGCAAACAAAATTATATCCCTGGGCGATTTCATCGTCGAGCGCTTTCCGATGACACCTCTTCGTTTTCGTGCGACGCTTAGTTTGTATTTTAGAGGGGGGTTACTAACCCCCCGTGACGGAGTGTGAGGATCTGACCGGAGAGACACGTACCTGATGGGGAATCCGCCAATCCCTCCTGTTTGTCGACGTCTCATAAATGAGCGATGATCTTATACTTAAATCGTGTGCGTGTTAAATATTGATAAGCGCATAGTATGAACTAAATTCGAAATCCGTTGGTAACGGTGGGGACTGCAAGGCTGGGGGTAGGGGGTTGCATAGTCCACCGCCCGGCCTGCCACCCGGTCTCCGAGTGTTGGGCATCATAACGGCATACACTTGGTGCTTGGTACTTGGTATATAGGCACTTGGTTGTAATACTGGCTACTTGGTACGCACTTCGTAGGTACGGTGGCGTGGTGTGGCGGACGATCTCGACCTCATTTGACCCTGAAGGCATTAACCTAAGCACTAGTGTACCTTTGTATGCTATTGGGAGGGCACTCCCTCCCCGCCACTCCCTACTGTTTGTCGTGCCCATCCCCCACTAATAATTTGAACTTTTAACATAGCATCCTAAGTGGTATCACCAAATCCAATTGTGCCCGTCAGTTACCTACAAATGTTGTGACCCACCCCCACCCCCACCTCCACACCCCCACCTCCACACCCCCACCACCTCCCCACCCACCCACCTCCACCCCCCCACCCCCACCTCCACACCCCCCACCTCCACCCACAATCATTTTCATAAACTTACTCCCATGGACGTATGGCCATGGCATTCATACTGAAACCAGTGAACTACAGCCATGATCCACCCCCTAAATTACGTGCTTCTATATCTGCTTCGTGTAGTTCCAGATATTTCGGTGGTCGCGAATCCGCCCCCTCGGTGTGCGGTATGGAAATGACCTCCGGCGTGCGTGCTAAGTTCCTTATCACGTGCCCTGGTGGCCCTCTAAAAATTACGCGCACTGGAATGGGAGGCAGATTCCTACCCACCTCCGAAGATTTCGTTTCATATGAAAGCTAGAGTTACAAAATGTTCTGGGTAGATGGGTACGGTAGTGGACTCTATTGCGTGGAAATTCCATTTGCATAGGTCATTATTGTCAAGGTCAAATGAGGCCCCTGTTTTGCGTGGCTCTCCTTAGCATTGCTATAAATCGCTACGATGGTGTTTAAATGCTCCAAAATGATCCTCAGTGATGCTTTGGACATTGCTCATGATACAAAAATATCATAGATGCTGTGGTTGACCTCAGGACACTTTATACAGGTCAGTTGTCACACTTTATGAAGGTCACTTTATCAGCGCTGTATACAGGTCAGTTAATGGCTCCAGTTACCGGAACCGGGCCGGTCGCCAGCTCGACCAGCCGGGTGAGCGGCCCGACGCATTTGGCTTCACAAAAAAGGCTGAGGTACATGAGTGAAGCGTGCAAACATTTAGGTTCACAATGAGAAAAAGTAGGTTTCAGGACGTACAGGGGTGCATCGATCGCAACTTCGCAACATGCGAAGTGCATCGATCGCATGGCAGGCATTTGCGTTTGTGACAACCATCCAGCTTACTTCGTTTGGTTTCATTGGCCTGTCATGAACTTGACTTGACTTGACCTCGATGACCTAAGATGACCTCGAAACTACATAGATGTACTATATACATCAAGCAAGTCGCTAGTATTGCCAAAGACACTTCCCGTTTGCCGATATACAGGAGGCGCATCAGCGGCGATGTGTGTGTGGTCTGGCGCTGCGAAATGTTTCGACTTCTCTAACTCATGAATTTCCGGCAGGTTTTCGTTTTTCTTCCTTTAAGCGACGCGCTTTCAGGGGTGGGCGGAATTCGCCCTCATCCCCTTTCGGTGCTCGTGTTATAGTCATGAGCGAAGTGCCCCTGGGTATTATTTTTCTTTTCAGTAAAAAAACGACCTAATAATAATCTTTCTAAGTGTGGGTCTGCGGGAAAAGAATGTATGTCTGTCTGCTTGTGTTCATGTTTATTAAAGTCCCATTCCCTATGCTGTTCCAGGTACATCAGTCGGGCTGCGCACTGTCTAAGACAACCATGCGTCGGCCTGTGGCCTGTGGTGCGTCATGCGTCAATGCCAAGACAACCCACCGAGAACCACCGGACCCGAAGAACTAGAACTACCGCTACCACGTACTCATTCTTCACCACTCGACCGGAAGTCCCACACCCACCAACAACTTCGCTCTCCAACAGCTGCCAAGCCACAGCAGCGACAACCATGCGTCGGCCTGTGACCTGTGACCGCCGGCGGTGTTGTTGGCTGCTGCGTCCTCTGGCTACTGCGTCCCCTGGCGGCCGCGGCCGGCGGCCTGTGACCTGTGACCGCCGGCGGTGTTGTTGGCTGCTGCGTCCTCTGGCTACTGCGTCCCCTGGCGGCCGCGGCCGGCGGCGGCTCGGCGGCCCAAACTCGGCGGCACTCGGACTGATGACGTCACAACGGCGCATACTTCGTCGACGATCAAATAACAACGTCGTTGCGGACACCGCTCGTGGATAAGCAACAGGGGCCCCTCGACAGAGCCGCAGCCAGGGGAGACCCCTGGTCCGGTACTCCCCGCAGGAGAAAAAACGCACTGCGTTGTAGCGGTCATCGTCGATTTCGCGCTGTTCCCCACAAACCCTTCACGAAGTTCGTTTCACGGCCGGTGTAGCGGTTAGCCATGCAGTGCCGTGCGGTTCTATGCTCAGTGTCTCATGTTCTGATATGCGACAACTTGTTCTTCACTCCACCGCAATTATAAGCGCTCACTGGGCGGGGTTGTTTATACATGTCGGAACTGTTTATTCACGACTCTGTTTATTTGCCAGCCGGCCTACGCGCTAGACCTTGGTCAATGTGACCCCAACCGTAACGTGCCTCCTTTTGCGCCACTCTGATGCAGCCTCAGCCCGCCAACATCTACACATTTTCAGCGTGGCGCCCGGGTTTCGCTCGATTTATATCACCAATTGGTACTTACCACACCAGCACTCTACTACATTGATGTTTTATCCGAGCCAGCATCCACCTACCACCAGGAAAAAACATACTTCCAAAGTGACTCTCGCTATGTTTATTTTCCCAACAGACCAGTCCTGACTCTATCCTTCGCATCGCAAACAGCTTCGACCTCTAAGGCATGCGCTCTGGTGTTCCCATATCGCGTGCGCACACCGTGCACAAACCGTGTATATTCAGGACCCCCAACGACCAGTAGCTAGGCAAGCTTGGCGAGGCATGCCTGGCACACCTCCGAAAGCGAGCCGCCCTGCACTCGCTCCCGTGACTACAGACTACTAGGCCGACAGTATCTTTGCTGTGTCCTACTTGTTCAGTGCGAACAACCGCGTTCCTCTGCGTACAAATGAAACATCAGGATATACAAATGGATGTGTGCGACCATGTCACACCGCTGTAGCCAATCATATTACACCACTGTGATCTCAACTCCGTTACTAATGCCAGTGCTCTACTAACAAAGGTATGCATAGAGTGGAATAAAGCAGCCGCAGTGAGCGGTGTAAAAAGGATCTCGGTCCATGTCTCGCAGCGTTTCTGAACTCAAGTAACAGAAAGAAGGTTCTCGATATGCAATTCGGCACCTCGCCACCAACGCGAAACGAAAACTTTGCAGATCGAATACTGTAATGCAATACAGCCATCGGACACACCTATACAGCGGAGCAGGGGTACGTGGTATACTTACACCCCGACAACCACCGGACACACCTGTACCGCGGGACAAGGCGACGCCGTGTGCTCATCTACACAGTCTTGACCTCAGGCAGCTACTGACAGACCCGACACCACACCTGGTCACAGACCCGACACCACACCTGGTCACAGACCCGACACCACACCTGGTCACAGACCCGACACCACACCTGGTCACAGACCCGACACCAAACCTGGCCATAGACAGCTCCTCACAGACCCGACGCCACATCTGGTCACAGATCTGACACCACACCTGGTCACAGACCCGACACCACACCTGGTCACATACAATTCCTCACAGGCCCGATACCACACCTGGTCACAGACCCGACACCAAACCTGGTCACACACAATTCCTCACAGGCCCGATACCACACCTGGTCACAGACCCGACATCACACCTGGCCACAGACCCGACACCACACCTGGCCACAGACCAGACACCACACCTGGCCACAGACCCGACACCACACCTGGTCACAGACCCGACACCACACCTGGTCACAAATCGGGCACCACAACTGACCACAGAGCCGACACAATAACTGATCACAAATCGGGCACCACACCTTGTCACAGAGCCAACACCAAACCTGATCACAGATGACTTTCCGCAGACCCGACACCACACCTGGTCACAGACCAGACAGTACAACTGGTCATATACAACTCCTCACAGACCCGACACTACGTAAGTCATAGACTCGTCACCACATCTTATCACAGATCTGGCCCCATAACATCTGGTCACAGATCCTATACCACACGTTGTCGCAGACAACCCTGCACGTGGAGGGCACGTATTGTTAAATAAATGAACTCACATATCGGACAACACACAAGTCGCAGACAACCACTCACAGATCCGACACCACAACTGGTCACAGACAACCCCTCACATATCCGACACCACGGCTGGTCACAGACTATCTTCGGCTGTCCTCTTTTACTGTTATTTGGTTATTATATTTGGTCCCGGCTGGGGTCCCATCTCTCAAGCGGTGGCCAAGCGGTGCAGGGATGGTGATGTGAAGGTAACGGGGTGGTGCCGTGGCGGTGACGGTGCGGTGCTGGGGTGGTGACGGTGACGGTGGGTGACGGTGCGGTGCCGGGGCGGTGACGGTGCGGTGACGGGGCGGTGACGGTGCGGTGACGGTGCGGTGACGGGGCGGTGACGGGGCGGTGACGGTGCGGTGACGGTGCGGTGACGGTGACGGGGCGGTGACGGTGCGGTGACGGTGCGGTGTCGGGGCGGTGACGGTGCGGTGTCGGGGCGGTGACGGTGCGGTGACGGGCGGTGACGGTGCGGTGACGGTGCGGTGACGGGGCGGTGACGGTGCGGTGTCGGGGCGGTGACGGGATGGTGACGGTGCGGTGACGGTGCGGTGTCGGGGCGGTGACGGTGCGGTGACGGTGCGGTGTCGGGGCGGTGACGGGTGGGTGACGGTGCGGTGACGGGATGGTGACGGTGCGGTGACGGTGCGGTGTCGGGGCGGTGACGGTGCGGTGACGGGGCGGTGACGGGTGGGTGACGGTGCGGTGTCGGGGCGGTGACGGTGCGGTGACGGTGCGGTGACGGTGCGTGACGGTGCGGTGACGGTGCGGTGACGGGGCGGTGACGGTGCGGTGACGGGGCGGTGACGGGATGGTGACGGTGCGGTGATCGGGGCGGTGACGGGTGGGTGACGGTGCGGTGACGGGCGGTGACGGGTGCGGTGCGGTGACGGTGCGGTGACGGGGCGGTGACGGGATGGTGACGGTGCGGTGACGGTGCGGTGTCGGGGCGGTGACGGTGCGGTGACGGTGCGGTGTCGGGGCGGTGACGGGATGGTGACGGTGCGGTGACGGTGCGGTGACGGTGCGGTGTCGGGGCGGTGACGGTGTGGTGACGGTGTGGGGCGGGGCGGTGACGGTGGGCGGGCGGTGACGGGGCGGTGACGGGGCGGTGACGGTGCGGTGACGGGGCGGTGACGGGATGGTGACGGTGCGGTGACGGTGCGGTGACGGGGCGGTGTCGGTGCGGTGTCGGGGCGGTGACGGGATGGTGGTGACGGTGCGGTGACGGTGCGGTGACGGGGCGGTGACGGGATGGTGACGGTGCGGTGACGGGGCGGTGCGGGGGTGCGGTGACGGTGCGGTGACGGGGCGGTGACGGTGCGGTGTCGGGGCGGTGACGGTGACGGTGCGGTGACGGTGCGGTGACGGGCGGTGACGGTGCGGTGTCGGGGCGGTGACGGGCGGTGACGGTGCGGTGACGGTGCGGTGACGGTGCGGTGACGGGGCGGTGACGGGATGGTGACGGTGCGGTGTCGGGGCGGTGACGGTGCGGTGTCGGGGCGGTGACGGGATGGTGACGGTGACGGTGCTGGTGTCGGGGCGGGGATGGTGACGGTGCGGTGACGGTGCGGTGTCGGGGCGGTGACGGTGCGGTGACGGGGCGGTGACGGTGCGGTGACGGGGCGGTGACGGGGCGGTGACGGGGCGGTGACGGGATGGTGACGGTGCGGTGACGGTGCGGTGACGGGGCGGTGACGGGGCGGTGACGGGGCGGTGACGGTGCGGTGACGGGGCGGTGACGGTGCGGTGACGGGGCGGTGACGGGGCGGTGACGTGATGGTGACGGGGCTCACCACCGGCCGGCTCGGGTGACGACCGCGGCGGCGCCAGACGACCTTCACATTCCAGCAGCTGTGGCGTGACGGTCGACTCCGGGGCAGAGCCCCGACTACTCCCCTGCTCTGCCCCGCTCGGCTGGCCTTGCTCTTGTTTGTCCATCCGGCCGTTGCATTCGCGGTCTCTTCAGCCGCACGGCTACAGCGCTGCTGTCCCCCGGCAGCATTGTTGGTCCTCTCTATCTAGCGGTGTTAGTCCTCTCCACCCGTGCAGTCCTCTTTCCAGCGCTGTCGACCCTCCCTCCAGCGGTGTTGGCCCTCTCTCTGTCTTTCTCTCTCTCCCTCTCTCTCGCTCTCTCTCTCTCTCTCTCTCTCATTCTTTCTTTAACGGTGTTGGCCCTCTCACCACACGTGGCCCCCCTAGACAACCCCTCGCAGATCCGACACCACACGTGGTCGCAGACAACCCTGCACGTGGAGGGCACGTATTGTTAAATAAATAAACTCACATATCCGACAACACACAAGTCACACACAGCACCTTACTGACCCGTCAGTATACACGGTCACAGACAACCCCTCACATATCCGACACCACAACTGGTCACAGACAACCCCTCACATATCCGACACCACAACTGGTCACAGACAACCCCTCACATATCCGACACCACAACTGGTCACAGACAACCCCTCACAGATCCAACACCACAACTGGTCACAGACTATCACAGACCGACACCACAACTGGCCCTCACAGAACAGACACCACTGGTCACAGACAACCCCTCACAGACCCAACACCACACCAGAACAGACACCACATAGATCACGACACCACAATGGATCACAGACAACCCCTCACAGACCCAACACCACAACTGGTCACAGACAACCCCTCACAGATCCAACACCACATAGATCACAGACAACCCCACACAGACCCAACATCACAACTGGTCACAGACAACCCCTCACAGACCTAACATCACACCTGGTCACAGATCGGACATTACTCCTGGTCACGGACCTCACAGACCTCACTTCACAGACCCGACACCCCGCCTGGTCACACAACCGACACCATACCTGCCCGACACCACACCGGGGCACAGACCCGACACAACTGGTTATAGAACCAACACCACACATGGGCACAGACCCGATACCACACAGATCACAGGCAACACCCCTGGGAGCCAGAAAGGACTGGACTCTGTTGCTCTGAGTCTGCGATGGGCTTCTGACAGATTAGCAGATACCACTGGGCATTGCAAAATTTCGCCATTGCACAATGTAACCGACTGTTGAAAACAAAAAACAGGAAATAAATTTCTGGGAGGTCCAAAATAACTGGGAGTGTCCAGCATTACCGCATGTGGGTAAATTGAAAAGGAACGCAAGTCTCAGTTTTTGTCTGCCGGACCCATGCATTTCGTTTTGTTTTCATTTCGTCTTGTCTTGCTATTTGGTTATCATATTTCGTTTCGGCTGGAGTCCCATCTGTCGAGCGGTGCCGGGGCGGTGACAGGGCTCACCACCGGCCGGCTCGGGTGACGACCGCGGCGGCGCCAGACGGCTCTCACATTCCAGCACCAGTGGCGGTCGTCCGACTACAGGGCAGACTCCCGGCCGGGACGGTGCCAGACGGCTCTCACATTCCAGCAGCGAATGGCGGTCGTCCGACTACAGGGCATAGTCATGGCTATTCCCCTGTTCTGTCCTGCGCGGCTGGCCTTGCTCTTGATTGCCTATAATTCCATCCGCCCGTTGCGTTCACGGTCTCTTCAGCCGCATGGCTGCAGCACTGCTGGCCCTCCCCAACCGTGTGAGCTCTCTCTCCCCTCTCTCTTTACTCTCTCTTTATCCTTCTCTTTCTCTTTCTATCTTATCTCTTTCTCCCTCTTTCTATCCATTATCTCTTTCTATCCATTATCTCTTTCTATCCATATTTATCTAGCCATGTTGGCCCTCTCACCACACTTGATCACAGACAACCCTCACAGACCCGACACCACACATATCACAGACAACCAACCCCTTACAGACCAGACACCACACCCAGCCACAGATCCGACACCATAACTGGTCACAGATCTGACACCATAACTGGTCACGGATCAGATATTACACATGGACACATGGTCACAGATAACCCGTCAAAGACCAGGCACCACAACTGGTCACAGATCAGACACTACACATGGTCACAGATCCGACACCACACATGGTCACAGATCAGACACTACACACGGTCACAGATAACCCCTCAAAGACTCGGCTCCTCTATCGCCCGTCTCACAATCGAACGATTGTGGGGTCCGAGTCTCACCTGTCGCTACTCTTCGCCCGCAACCAATCGGCGTGCGATATTGGGGCCGCTACATGACCCAACGGTCGAAAGACCAATAACCACTACGCCTGGTCATAGATCCGACATCATAACTGGTCACAGATCAGACACTACACATGGTCACAGATCAGACACTACACATGGTCACAGATCAGACACTACACATGGTCACAGATCAGACACTACACATGGTCACAGATCAGACACTACACATGGTCACAGATAACCCCTCAAAGACCCGGCACCATACCTGGTCACAGAGTGTGGTGCATCGGGGTGGTGATGGGCACATGCTCTCCCCCTAAGTTGCTTGCCCCTGGATCCGCCACTGGCAGAGCTGGCAAGTGCCTAAGTGTGCTCCGTCTCCATGCGAAACCACAGAAACAGAGTGCAGAAAGCATGCAAAGAGTTATTCCCCTATTCACTATGACTTTCTCTTCGTGTGCGCAAGCTTCGCTTGACCGGTCACTACCAGCGTCAACGTTTGCCGTGGACAGTCTCCATGACGCAACACTGTTACTGTGGACAGTCTCCATGAAGCAACACTGTTACTGTGGACAGTCTCCATGAAGCAACACTGTTACTGTGGACAGTCTCCATGACGCAACACTGTTACTGTGGACAGTCTCTATGACACAGCACGTCACGAGGCTTGTACCGAACAGGTGGGCCAAACCGTCGTGATACCAAGGTCTCGCAGTCAGCTGACTTTTACACGCCAGCGAACGATGGAATGCATGCTGAAACAGATCTGGACACGGGGAAAATAGTCATTGTCTGAAATGAGTGTAGGGATATAAGAGGAAAAATTGGGATAAAACAACAACAATCAAGAAGGCACTTCCTTCCCCCAAATGGATTGGGGGCATACTACGCATGTCCCCATCTTAAAAGCTTACAATATGGAGAGACACAGTCGACATTGTGTGCGTGTTTGTGGGGGGGGGGGTAAGTGCCTGCCCCCTGAGTGGCGCGTTTCTTGTGACATTCTGCTCCATGAGGTAGGCGGATGGCGGCCTGGCGATGTGACAGCTGCCAGTGTGGGGGAGGGGGTCGCCGGCAGATGGCGGCCGCACCGGGGGCTCCCCTCCCCCACCGCCAGCTGCAGTCCCAGAATAATTGGCGTGCTGCGCCACCAAGTCTCAACGGATGCTGGCAAACACGTGTGGAACATTCGGGGAGAACACCAGAATGTTCCTTCGAGCGGTGCGGGATAACGGCGGTGTTTGTGCGTCACCTCAGACGGGCCGCCACGGGATCCTTTGCCGAGGAACAACGGCATGCCGCCGCGGCCAATGGGAAACTAGGACAATCCGCTGTTGCGTGTCGGGGGTTGCCATGCCAACGCGTCCAAACCATGCTATTATCCCTCGCCATCGGTGGGGATGTCCTCGGGTGCCGGTGTGAACCATCGGGGAACCGCCACAGGTAGCGCACCTCCGCACGGCCTGACCGATACATTATTTGCCATCCTTTGACAGCACAACTAGTCTCATCATGTCGGGTCAGTGAGCTGTGACGTCATTTGTGGCGGTATTCTTCACGTTTCTTTATCGTTGAAAGCGCAGCGTTTGTCCGCTTATACAGCTGTAGTTACCAAAGTTGTGTCATTCACGTGACCATCGGAAAGCTGATTATATTGCATTATTCAATGATGCTCTTGCCATATCCTGCGGTGTTTCAAACCCAATAAACCAATTTATATATCATGCAATGGACACGTTCAGGGACGACGAATCGGAAGAATATTTCAAAAGGCTTCGCTCTTTTGAATATGCTAATGAGAGCGGTTTAAGGTACAGTTATCAAAACTGATTCTGGGTATACACGCGCGAGAACCCTGAAATGGCGGGACCAAGGACACCAGTAACCTACGCGAAGAAATGTTTCGCTGCCACGAAGGTATGTCGTATGGAAAAATGACCTTATGGCCGTATATGTAGGCTTCTGAAGGTTCCTGGGAGGGCAAAATACATGAAGGCACTGGGTGAGCCCACATCGATTCAGGGGGATACCACATTCGGTCCCATAGTCAAAGTTGAATTTATTCTGAGGGCAACCCAACACTAGGGGGCGGTGGTGGGAGCAAGTGCCCTCCTGAATACATGCACAACTAAACCCATGGGTTAGTTAGTTATTTGGGCTTTAGGGCGCTTGGACCATAATTGATTATTGGACGCCAATCATAACCCTTATACTAGTTCTTCACTGTTCGTGAGTCCGCTCCGACTATTACCTGGGTGTATACGTGGTATGAAACCCAATCGACAAGTAACGGAGCAGGTTCCGGAATGCACGAGTTTTGAGGTGTTTCCCAGGATAACTTCATAAGTCAAACGATCCGCGTCCCCTCCATAGAACAATGGGCGCTCTGGTGCGAAGTGTTGCTACGTCAGAAGCACGTGACGCACAGTCAGTGTTTCCGGACAGCGGAGGCACCGCGGTCTCTCCTCCCTACACAGGAGGTAGCGACGGGTAGAGTACGTGTGCCCGATGCGCATCCTGTAAAGTGTCACCTCTTGTCTGGACCTACGAAGACATGACTCCCAAGGTCCTAGATGTGGTTTGACTGCATGCACCTTATTGTTGCTTCCTCGATCCCACGATCTTTGGTCGTGGGATCGTAATTGATTATATACAATCGATCATTTATTGATCGTAAACAAGGAACAAAAAGACCGGGCAACAAATAAAGGCATCGGCGACTTCGAAAACGCGCCGATTCCCCAAAAATATCACCGGTGTATGAAAAATCAACAAAGGTGTAAAAATGAGCCGGGCCTCAAATATATGCAGGGACCCTAACAAGAATTGGCTGGATCCTTAAACCACATCCATACAAGAAGAAACGTCCAACAGGTAAAAATATGAAAACCTAGCTTGGGTCATGGCTCGGTAGTCAATCTGGGAGCTTATTTAGCCAAAGAGATGAGGTGCATCAAAGCTCAGGGACTCCGGCTTTCTTAATTACGACAAAATGTGGGAAGAAGATAACTATTACATCGAATTGAAATTGCCATTTGTTATCCAGCGAGCCGCCATTCCGGGCATTTCACACGTCAGATTTGGCACAAGACTATCATGTGACAGTAGTTAACAAGACGTGTGAGGCCCGGCAGTAATTGGAGAAGCGCACGTAGAGTGGCGAACGCACCGACTGCGTAAGGCGGGTGTGCATGAACGTTGGCGTTTTGTTGGCCGGACGTTATTAATTGGAATGCCCGATATTGGCAAGTTGTACATTTTTGTGTGATTTGTTCCGGTGTTATTTCAGCAGTGTTTCAAGGGATACCAAAACAAAAACCTTTAAACAGGACCGGGGGAGTTAGGGCTGAAATCCGGTAATTCAGAAATAATGGTGGTATATTTGGCTCCCTCCACCGGACAGTTCATTTGGTCACTAACTAGTCTATAGCAAAAATATAAACAACCACTTTGAAAAATAAATATTGGTGGTAATCCGGGGACTTATTTTAATGGGGGTAAGTGGACAACTTCAAAATCAGTTTGCCCCCTATCGCAAATCCTAGGTACGCCACTGCCATAGCATAACGTAATTTGACCTGTTGATGGCTATGATCCGCCACAGTGGACGACGTGCCCCGCGGCCCCGGTCCGCCACAGTGGACGGTTTGCTCCGTGACCCTGATCTACCACAGTAGATGATGTACTCCGCGGCCCTGGTCCGCCAAAGTGGACGGTGTGTCCCCCCCCTAATGTTAGGCACCAAGGAAATACCTTCATCGGCCATCGTAGTTCAGGCATGCTGTTCTCCGATGCTCCATCAAGGCCGGTGTGTTTTAGCCGGCATATGAGCGCAGAAATATTGTATTTTTAGCCGTTGTGAGTTTATTGGTGTGTGGAGTGAGGGGAGGGTGACGTTGACGTTGACGTTGACGTTGATGTTGACGTTGATGTTGGCGTTGACGTTGACGTTGGCGTTGACGTTAACGTTGACGATGACGATGACGTTAACGATACGTTGGCGATGACTATGCAAACAAGTCCACTGTATGACACTGTAGTCGCATGCCATGACTCGAAAGATCTTATGTTGACATGTACTGTTGATGACATGTACCGTTGACGTGTAATGCTCTTTTGCTTATGTGACTTCACCTGGTACTGGACGATTTTGCCCGTTGGTTAGGATGCTGAACATAAACATAAACATGCACATCGTCAAAGAAAAATCAGAATTATTGAGATCGGAAAATATAGCGGGAGAAATCTCATCAGCTTTCGGCACACTCTCGTTCTACTATTTAAAAAAAGGTTCTTCATCCGCGTGCATAACGGCAATGTCCTCTGATTCTGCCCATTGAAAATAGGCGTCTCAAAATGCGGCGGGAGAAAACTGCGTCATAAGTGGGGTGCGTGGGAAAACGTCGCAGCTTGCACGCACATCCCAGGCCCAACATTTCACGCCCCAATGCCAGTGGTGGTCCATTCGCCTCTGGTGTCAGGCTCTCAGACGGTGAGGTTCTGAAGGCCCCAGTAATAATACGCAGTGCTAAGTGGTGCGCTGTATCCAGAGTGCGCTTGTTGCTGGCGCAGGTGCCATCATACACGTAGCACGCGTGGTCTAGTTTCGACAGGATAAATTACTTGTAAAATATCATCACGGTTTCAGGTCCACACCGTAAGACATTATGACAATACATTAAATGGGATGAGAGATACGCAACACATATTTATCTAACTGTCTTCATGTGGTGTTTGTATCTCAGGTGAGTGTCACATCGTACTCACAGAAAGATCACGGTTGGTCTCACTGGGATAGGCTCACCGTACAGCTCAACGTCCAGCTCCTGTATGCATCGTCGGCAGCAGAAATCGATCGCAGCAGTTTTGTCGGTGGAAACCCTGAAAACCATCATTAATACTCCAGTTCTGGAGCTTGTTTACTGCAAGCTGTAACTGTCTTGCAATTTTTTGTAGTATTAGAGGCAGAAGACCAGATTGCAAAATCGTCCATAAATAGTGAGCGTCCTTTGAACGGTGGTACATCAGCGTCAATACCATTAATCGTCATGGCGAACAGGGTAACGCTGAAGACACTGCCCTGTGGGACACCACTGGTTTCCTGCAACCATTCAGATAGCTCGTTTCCAACCCGGACGCGAAAAAAAACGTTCAGTAGAAATGTTGCGGATGAAAGTGCCTAGATGGCCACGGATTCCGGACTTCCGTACCTTCATCAAAATACCGTGGCGCCAGGTAGTATCATATGCTCCTTCGAGATCGAAAAAGATAGCTCCAGTGTGTCGCCTTTGCTTAAATGCTACACGTATAGCTGTGTCAAGTGTTAGGAGATGATCCGTTGTCCCACGATGCTTTCGAAGTCCGCACTGGGCGTTTGTAAAAAATGTATTGTGTTTCTTTAAAAAAACATGTAAGTCGCACATTTACCATTTTTTCCAATAATGTACACAAACACGAGGTAAGGGCACGAGATGGGCCGGTAGTGCAGCGGATCGGGCCCACACTTGCCTGGATTCAAGATCGGGATCACTGTGGCATCCCGCCATGTTGACTGAAATTGACCTTCCTCCCATAGCATACTGAAAGTTGTGAGGAGTGCCTGTAGTACTCGTGTTGGGGGATGCTTTAGCATCTCGTTGTGGATGTGGTGAGGCACCTATGCCACACTTTTCAGGCTCTTCATTGTCGACCATAGTTCTGCCGTGGTGAATCGCTTGTTGTAAGGGAAGTAAGTGCTCGGACGTGGAAAAATTGATCGCTTAGCTTTCTAAGCGAGCCTTCCGACGACGGAATTCCGGGTGGAGACTTCCTACTTCGCCGCGTGTTACCACTGTTCAACCGATTGCGTTTGCCACATCGGCAGGATCGTTGATCTCTGCACCACCCACTCGGAGCACTGGGAGAGGGACGGAATTAAATTTGCCGGCTATACGTGTCACTCGAGACCACACTTTTGCCATTGGAGTGGATCGGTTCAGTGTGGCCAGATACTCCGTCCACGATGTGCGCTAAGCCTGTCTAATTGTTCGTCGCGCGGAGGCTCTCGGCTTTTGATAGGCTACGAAGTTGGCCGAAGAACAATTTTTTAAAAAGTTTTCTTAAAGCCCGTTTGCTTTCGCGTGCGGCGTCCCGACATGCCACGGACCCCCATGGTACTGGGGTGCGGCGTCCCGACATGCCACGGACCCCCATGGTACTGGGGTGCGGCGTCCCGACATGCCACGGACCCCCATGGTACTGGGGTGCGGCGTCCCGACATGCCACGGACCCCCATGGTACTGGGGTGCGGCGTCCCGACATGCCACGGACCCCCATGGTACTGGGGTGCGGCGTCCCGACATGCCACGGACCCCCATGGTACTGGGGTGCGGCGTCCCGACATGCCACGGACCCCCATGGTACTGGGGTGCGGCGTCCCGACATGCCCACGACCCCCATGGTACTGGGGTGCGGCGTCCCGACATGCCACAGACCCCCATGGTACTGGGGTGCGGCCGACATCCGACCCCCTGTCTGGGGTGCGGCTCCCGACATGCCACGGTCCCCCATGGTACTGGGGTGCGGCGTCCCGACATGCCACGACCCCCATGGACCCCCATGGTACTGGGGTGCGGCGTCCCGACATGCCACGGACCCCCATGGTACTGGGGTGCGGCGTCCCGACATGCCACGGACCCCCATGGTACTGGGGTGCGGCGTCCCGACATGCCACGGACCCCCATGGTACTGGGGTGCGGCGTCCCGACATGCCACGGACCCCCATGGTACTGGGGTGCGGCGTCCCGACATGCCACGGACCCCCATGGTACTGGGGTGCGGCGTCCCGACATGCCACGGACCCCCATGGTACTGGGGTGCGGCGTCCCGACATGCCACGGACCCCCATGGTACTGGGGTGCGGCGTCCCGACATGCCACGGACCCCCATGGTACTGGGGTGCGGCGTCCCGACATGCCACGGACCCCCATGGTACTGGGGTGCGGCGTGCAGCTCCAGACGTCCGCGGGATGCACGCATCGGCCGACTGCAAGAGCAGGGTGGATAATTGCTCTATTGACAAAGTGGTGTCATCGGCATCGTCTCCGAAGGACGCTTACACCTTCGATTCAAACTTCTCCCAGCTAGCCTTCTTAAAATTTCACCTCGGAAGTCTCATACCCAGCACAGCAAGATCCCCATACTCGAGCAGCATCGGGAAATGATCACCGCCCATAGAATCGTCATGGACTGTCCCGGTCAATCATTGCGACAAATATGGGCTTGCGAGGTTAAAATCTATTGCAGATGTGGCACCGGAAGGGAGTGTAACATGAGTGACAGCACCTGTGTTTAAAAAGCAGAGGGATTCATCGTGGACAACTCTCCATGGCGCTGCCTCGCGGATTGGTACCGCCGCATCCCCAAGCTACGAGGTGTGCGTTAACTTCGCCAAGAAGCATAAGGGGAGGAGGGAGTTCCAAAGCCAGCCGATTCGCCGGAATGGGACGTAATTACGGCGGGAGATATACAGAGCACGGTGTAATTGTGTGGGTACCAACCCCAACTCTAGCTGCAACGGCTTGGAGATGAGTGGTAAAGGTAACGTCTTCGCATGGGACGCTGTGGCTCAAAGCCAACATAATTCCCCCGGGGAGCGACTGTATCCCATGGCATGCTTTTTTTGTCAGCACAGTGTAGCCTTTGAGACCAAATGAAGAGTGGAGAGATAGCTTTGTCTCCTGGAGGTATATGACAGTTGGACATTGCGTCCTTAGGAACAAACTTGCACTCGACTTGAGTTGAATCGAGAAGCGACTCATGAATCAATCATCATTGGATGAGTTGCGAGTTGAATCGATTCTTTTCCCCAAGATATATCTTGAGTCGTGAGTTGAATCACATCTTTCTAAAAAATTAGTCGAATCATGAGTCAATAATTGAAGCATTATGTGTGAGTGAGTTAGTTATTTGGGTTTTAGGGCGCATCAACTGCAGTGGTTATACAGCGCCCAGCATTATGTGTGAGCAGTGCGCATTGAATCATATGGCTCATGAGTCTGATACCACTGAGTCAGATCTGAATCGATTCAAATTTATGCCAGTCTGTTTGAGTTACGAGTCGAATCAGACCCCAAGATCTATGAGTCACCTGTGAATCGAGTAAAAAAAATTGAGCCGAGCATAAGTCTGCTTATGAATCCTTCCAGTACCGCTATATTGGAACTAATTCCCCTGCAGCTACATTTTAAAAGAAATGGAGTCATAATGTTAGTTGCTAAAACAGGTTAACAGGCAAAAGTGTCGTGGTGGACCAAAGTTGACTATTGTGCGAGAACTAAGAGTGGTTATGATATAAAGGCAATTAAACCGCTGGCTCCGTCCTCCGCCCGAGAGAGGGGACCGCTGGGGAAGTTCCAGCTCGACTCCGCCCTAGGGACTGAGTCCTCGGGCGGGAATGTGGTGACCCATCACCTGGTGGAGAGCCTGATAGTGGTAGGCCTCGTTTCTGGTACCCCAGACGGGGCGGATGCGGGGGATGGCCCATCTCGTCGACAGATGGGACCGGCCCTTCCACTTGCCTTCGTGGCGATGGGGTGGCCGGCCTCCGAGGAGCCATCTCAGCCTCTTGGTGACTCTTCTCGCGGACCCTTCCCAGCTGAACAAGCCGCGCTAGCTTTGCCTCGCGAGCGCGTGTCTCGGCTTCTTGGTAGTGGAGGCTGATGTTCTGGATATTGATTGGTCGCCGGGACGGAGATGCATAGGTGCGGAAGTGGGAGTCGAGGGTGCAGGTGAAGCCTCGCTCACGGGAAGGGAGAAGGTTCAGGTAGGGAGGAGGTGGAGAGGAGGAATTTGGGGGTGGTGCTGTGGAATGTAGGAGGTGAGGGGGCGTTGAGGGGCGGATGGAACATGGGAGGTGGGAATTTCGAGGTAGGTGATGAGGTAAATTGGGAGGACCTCGGATATGGTTGAGAGGACCGAGGAGGCCTCTTGGACCGTTGGACCAGAGTCCACTCCCCACACACGAGGATTGATCTGGAAGGGGCTTCAGATGGGCGAGAGGGGTATCCACTCGGTGAGGGTTGGACGTCGGTCGCCTTGTCGACGTGTCGGGTCGGCTCCCCGTGCCTTTCAGGCGACGACAGGGACACCCCAAAAGGCCGCAGCGAGGCCATCAGCGGAGTTATGAGCTCAGGGGCCATGTCGGGCTGTGTAAGTTCGAGACCTACCAGAGATCTCTTGCGAGTATGTTGTATGGTTATGGAGTTAGGTTGTAACTTTGTTGCACACGACACCCTCGGGTGAGCTGCCTCATAAAACTCACGCGCCTCCGTAATGCGATCTTTTAATAAAATTTAATCGCGACTATCTCCTTCTCTTTCTGAAATCAAACAATAATTATGCAAGAACGGTCATAAGGAGTGAGCGGTTTTTGGATGGGGCCACAATTAGAGCACTTTGGGCTCTCCACTTCGCATGTGTCCCTAACATCCTCCGTTGAACCACATCCTTCACCCGTTTCGCAATTTATACAATGCAGCGAAGTGTGTCCAAAACTGGAACATCGGAAACATCTCATTGGGTTAGGAACACATACACGAACCTTTGCACGGACGTATCCAATGGTGATAAACTCTGGGAGATCCATCATGCGGAATGTTAGTATAAAATTTCGGTTCGCTGTTTCTTGCCATTTCCTAATCGTAATCATTCGAGCCTCCACCACTCCACACTCTGCCAAGCCATCCACAATGTCTGCGTCCGACACAGCTCTCAGGTCATACCAGTTGATGATGCCTTTAGAGTAATCTTTCGTATTGTGTGGGAGAACTTGGATATTTACGGCGACTGTTCGCCTACTACTTTCTTTTCGTACAGTGCATCTTAATACCGTTGCTCCCATTGCCCTTCCTTGCATCATCTGCAGTTTTAAATTCCACCTGAAGGCCACCGTATCTAAATTTGTTGGCACCTCAGTACCACCCCATGCTATCGGACGACTCTTTTCTTTGAAATAGTGTAGGCGATGACAGACTTTTACCTTCTTCTACTGGCTTGATAAAAAGAATACGAGGCGTGGGAAAACTGACATTCCGACTGGTCTGTCTACTAGAGGGAACAGGGGGGTTTTTTGTGCTCGCGGTTGCCATATAATGTGTCTCGGCCCCGCGGACGTCCCACCACACTGGGGCCAACCGAGGGGGGACGCCTGTGTCCCGAAAGCGGTGGACATCAGACGCACGCGGAGTTATACGGGGCAGGTGACATCACCCGACCGGGAGAGACTCACCACCCCGACCGGGACACAGTGCCACCCACCTGTTGACCCCAACCGGACGGGCCGGCGGGCAACGGGAAGAGTCCCAGGCCCCGGCCCGAGGCGACCAGCCACTTGGCCCGCGGGAGGCCCCACGGGCCCACCCGCCCCTCCGGGATATCAGGACCAAAGAGGTGTGTTGGTCCCCTGTCACAAATAGCATCATACGACGGGGAACCTCAACCTCCAGGACTTCGTCAACCCGGGGGGGGGGGCGGACCGAGGGGGCGAGGCTACCCCGATAAAACTGCAGCTGGTGGGCAGGACCGGGGAAGTTGTCCTACCTGCTCGTAGCAGGGAGAGTACGTGTTGCAGGGATAGGTGCAGGACATGGATGCTGGGATGGAATGAGCATTGGAATAGTAGCGTATGTATGGAAGGACTAGTGAGGCATTCCTAGTCTGACCTTCGCCGGCTCACCGATGGACTGAGATTCAGGGTCCTTAGGGCACGCAATCCCCCACCGCGTGAGGATGGTGCTTCGCCGGGGGGGGGGAGACCCATGGGTGTGGCCAGGTGCTCGCTGCTTGGTATTTTGTTTTCTTCTCATACATGTGCCACATTGAACAGGCACTGAAAATCAACTTACAAGCATTCACCCATAAATGAGGTGAATATCACGACTTCACGACCTGCGATTGCGCTAGTTTCTCTTTCAGTATTCACATTCACTGACAAAGGTCGCAAAATGCTACACAGGGGTAAAGGTTAATATGCGTGGAGGAGGCATAGGATCCCAGTGCTCGTGGTACCAACTTGTCACACGTTCTTTGTTTATAATATTTCCACCTTGCATCAATCACACCAACACCACGTTCCCAGGATACCCGTGCTCCGCGACATCCCGACAACAAATGAACTTTCAGACACTGCAGCCGATAGTATGAATGTATTAGTCAGTATTGGCCATGACGTCACAGGATGCTCGCGCAACCGAACATTCTTCCACACACCACACAGCTGTACGTCCTTCCGACAAAATGCAACCTGCACTGCGGTCAGCTGGAAATTGGAAAACAAATTGCGGTATTGATCACAGCTCTATGGCATCTTTCCGGAATGAATCCGGTCATGCCTTTTCAAATGGGAATTATAGATGTACGATTTACCACACCGCTTGCATTTGTATGGCCTCTCGCCGGAGTGGATACGGTAATGGATATTAAGAGTGCCCTGTCGACTGAACGACTTCCCACAAGCGTCACAGCTGAACGGCTTCTCGCCAGAGTGGACTAGAGCGTGATGCTTCAGAAGGTTCTGCTGAGCAAACGATTTACCACACTGCTCACACTTGTATGGCCTCTCGCTGGAATGCCGTCTGTAGTGGGCATTACGACTCTGTCGGAAACTGAACGACTTGCCACAAATGTCACAGGGAAACAGTTTCTCTCCAGAGTGGACTATAACGTGACTCTTCAGGCTGCCCTTCTGAGCAAACGATTTACCACACTGCTCACAGCTGTACGGCCTCTCGCCGGAGTGGACACGGTAATGGATATTCAGAGTGGCCTGTTCACTGAACGACTTGCCACAAGCGTCACAGCTGAACGGCTTCACTCCAGAGTGGACCATGCCGTGACGCTTCAGGTTGCTCTTCTGAACAAACGACTTACCGCACTGCTCACACTTGTATGGCCTCTCGCCGGAATGGAGTCTGTAGTGTTTATTCAAATCGCTCTGGTATCTGAACGACCTGTCACAAACGTCACAGCTGAACGGCTTCTCTCCGGAGTGGACCAAGGTGAGTCTTCAGGGCGGCCGCACTGAACGACTTGCCACACTGTCCACGTGTATACGGAGTGGGTTTGTAGTGGCGATTAAGATTGTCTGAAATGAGTTGTGCAAACGTCACAGCTGAACGGCTTCTCTCCAGAGTGCACTACAGCGTGCTGCTTCAGAAGGCTCTGCAGAGGAAACGATTTGTCACACTGCTCGCACTTGTATGGTCTCTTGCCGGAATGGAGTGTATAGTGGACATTAAGAATTCTTTGTTGACGGAATGACTTGCCACAAACGTCACAGCTGAACGGTTTTTCTCCAGAGTGGACTACAGCGTGACGCTTCAAGGCGTCCTGCTGAACAAACGACTTGCCACACTGCTCACACTTGTATGGTCTGTCGCTCGAATGACGATTGTAGTGGAGGTTAAGACGGCTCTTCCGACGAAACGTCTTCCCGCATATATCACGTCTGTGTGATTTATTAACGCTGTGAGTTCGGGCGTGAATAATGAGCCAGCTAGGATAGCGAAACTCCCTGCCACACAAGTCACAGCGATTCGGCCACTTCTCTGATGTGTTCCCGTCTTCCATGCTGCGAGCTGGCTGTGTTACAGGAGCTGCCGAGCACTGCTGTAGGACACCTCTGCCGCTAACGCTCACACCGGATGTGTTGCCGCAGGTTAGCTGGCCGCGCTGACGGTGTTGTGACGTCACACACAGCCACGGGAGAGTGTGGCAGTGACTGAAATCAGAACGGAAGTAGTGTTCAATTGCATCGTAAGATGAGCCAGTGTCCTAAAATTACTTCACCATTAACTGTGTGGATGAAGAAAGAAGTTGTTTGGAAATGGTGAAGGATTGGACGAAAATAAAGGATCTCCACTTAAGGATAAAAAAGCAGAATGCCTTTCACTTCAGTCACATGCATTTTACATTATTTGGCAGTTGTGTGATGATGACTGCCCACACATCATGTGGCAAAACGGTAAAAACCTAAGACAAGGATGAAATAGCACAATTCCATTAACTGTGAATTTCCAGGCCATATTGTCAATTATTTTACACTGAGATGAACGAGCACATGCGTTATGTGGCATGGAAACCTATTACGGAACAAAACGGCACCACATGGCGCCAACCAGTGATGCAGGCACGACGTCTTCACTGCGGTATAACGGTTCATTGACCAGCTGCATTCATTCCGCGAAACAGTCCAGCTTACATGGGACACCACCAGTGATAAATTATTCGTGAAATTGGGTGGAATATGCCACTTTCTGAACGTTCAATCGACATCTTTGTCCAAGAAGTATCGACATCCTGCTCCTTGGAACCTACACCATCAGCTCGAAGTGCCTACACCATCAGCTCGAATTTGAGCCTGAGGCATCAAAAGCATTTTAAATAACACTAATTACATGGCAAATTTCGACATCCTCCTGTCCTCTTCGACATCTCACACCTAACGAAAAACTATTATTTTATCCCTGGACACCACTCACCAGCATATCCATGATCATGGGAATGAAATGAAGAAAGCACACTTTGAAGACAACCCCAATGCTAAAGGAGGCGCGACGGAGCCGAGACAGAGTCGGAATTCAACACAGGGAGCCCTCAGGAGCCGTGACTACTCGAGCAGGGGAGACATACTTGAGGGTGAAATTCTTGTGGTCACACAGCGACACGACACCGGAAGGGATGAGAAAACACTGGGTGGTCGATTCACACGCGACATATGCTTCATGAGTATGAAGTGCTTCGTTCCAGCCCTTCATCTGGACTGGATTACAATTTTGAAACTATGGAGTTGGAGGGAGCAACTTTCGGCCTACGAAATTGGACAGCATGATTATCATTGTCTCTGGAATGAGAAACACCATGTTGTATTTCTCGACATTTGGCGCAAAATCCTGGATTGTAACTTTCACTTACTCCTGCTGAACCGGCAGGCAAATCCACCTTCGCCGGGCCGACTGGGGAGGGGGTTATTGATATCTCACTGTCTCTTCCACTAACATCCGATGTACATAAGCTGCGATAGCAGGTAAAGCACCCCTAGAAGGTGCTAGTCATGGAGAGACACATACTTTACCTTTTCGATTTTCAAATAATGGGCTCAGCATGTTCATGTTATGTTAACATGCAGACCTGGACTTAAATCCATGTAAAGTGTACAAAAGAAGGTGCACACTATCTTTTGCCATTGTTGATTGGGACCTAAGAAATGAATCTACCTTGATGGTAACAAAAAAAAGGTCAAGACCATGTAGTTACAGCAGTAGGGGGGTGATCCTAAGCTATATGGGTAATTTTTATCTTTCTGTAATTTTTCAGCCTCCAACACTTGAAATGTGTTCCTTTGGGGTTCAATTGGATGTGTCTAAATATTTCATGGATCAATCAGTATTTAGGGGCTGTGCAGCAACTTTGAAGTAACAAGCCTATGGACAACTTAGGCATAATCATATGAAATAGGGTACTGGACATTTCTATTGCATTGCAGTAGTGCAAGCATGGAAAGGAATAGCTTGTATGGTTTTTATGCAAATGCCTGAAGTGTTAGGAATAAAATCAGAATTGCAGGCATATGTTGTCTGAAAAGTTAGATTCGGTATGCATTACTGAGGCATAGGTTAATGGAAGTATATTTGGGGAAGCATTTATACCACTAATATTATATTGTAAGAAGTATGCAGGGTGTACCTAACAATGAGTTCAGCACCTCCCTTCAGTATCTGCAAAAAATAAAAACAAAAGGGATGCAAATTGTATTTATATAGTCACATTCTATTGCATTCTTCATATTCATATTCATTCATGTAGGAATGTATCATACAGAAGTGAGGAAGTGATCAGGAAGCTTTACTGTGCATATGTCAGGCTGCATTTGGAATACTGCATCCAAGCTTGGTCTCCTAGCTATGAAAAAGATTGTTGGCTTTTAGAGAGAGTACAAAAGAGGGCTACAAAAATGGTTAATGGCATAAGCAACCTGGCATATGAGGAAAGATTGAAGAAATTGAATACGTTTTCACTTAGATATAGAAGGCTGAGAGGAGATCTCATCAAGGTCTTTAAATTTGCCCATGGTCTGGAGAGGGGATATCTTGGGAAAATGTTTGAATTGAACAGAAATGATGCAATTAGAGGTCATAAATTCAAAATTAAAGTTAACCACAGCAGAACAAGGTTAAGGCAGACTTTCTTCACCAACAGGGTAGTAGAACACTGGAACCAGCTGCCAGAAAACATTGTCAGTAGCAACACATAGAACATCTTTAAAAACAGCATAAACAATCATTATAATAGAGGGCTTGCTTTTCAGTATTACAGGGAGGGCTGATTGACAGATTTGGTGGGCAACTGGTTCAGTGTGCACAGTGCAACCAATAAGGGCCCTTGTGGCTCATAGTTGCACTAATTTTTTATGTCTTTATGTCTTTGCATCCTGAGGCACCCTTGTGTTGGCTGCCCATAGATTGAAAGACCCAATGAAGGTGCATACAGTCAAAGAAGATAAGCTGCTGCTGCATTTGATGAGGGGATAATTGAAAAAGTGGCATAACCTAGCCTAACCTAATACAATAAAACATACTCAAAAATATAATAAAATATAGAATATAAACTAACTTAAACTAATATAAAATAGCAAACTAATATGACCTGAAATAACCCAAGTTATTATAAATGAATATAAATGAAGTTATTATCATCTAAAAACAACTGTGCTGTATATAGTGACAGCATCTGTACATCATAATGTGATCGGTGCAGGCTGTTGTTTCTGTTGGCATTCTACTGGAATAACAGTGGCATGTGATCTGTGTGATAGAGGCAGAAACTAAACATTTTCAATGTGAAGCATCAAATCAACTGTGTGGAGTATTGAATGTCCCCTTCATCACATCTGAGAAGAACCAGGTGAGGGATGGATAAATTGGCTCAAAAAAAAACAGCAATGAGGCATGGTTGAAGCATTATATAAATAACAGTAATTATAAAGTAAAATGTAAGCATGAGGAGGGAAAACAAGTGGCTGATCTTCTGAATCACGTTCACATCACATTCCATCATAACAGAATCACCACATCATATTCCAAAATAACATTTTTATAAAGTCAAAAAACACCTTTTATTAAAATCATACACTTACACAATATATCCGAATTCCGAGTCCACGTCCCGCGTCACCTCAAGATACGTCGACCCAATGTAACTAGAGATAACAGGTACTCCAAAGTCAGCAGATCTAGTATATTTGGTTTGAACCAGATGAAGTTTATGGCACACGTCAAGCGCACACGGCACACGTCCTTGATACAGTTTCCTAAGTATTATTATGAACAGGGGAAGTGAGTTTCATAGGATTTTAAAGGAATTTTTTGGACGTTTTGTGGGCACTGTTTCTAAGGTTTCCTATGGAGATATACACGGTGTGACCGAAAACGACGACGTGATGGAGGAGGATATTTGACAGGCCATAATGAATTAGGGCCACATTCCATTACCTCTCATGTTTGAAGTTGAAATAATTGCGGGGGTGGGAAGCAAACATTGAGGTGGCAGCCCACCTCACATGTATATAAAACAACACCAATGAGTCGAACGACTGGCAAGTGGTAGCGAATCGGCGAGAGGTAGTGGCGTTACCAGCTAGGGTATGTTGCAAGGGTTGATTCAAGTAGGAGGAAGCGAAAGTGGCGCCCCTTATGACCCGAAGGAGACCTCTCTTGCAGGTTCCAGAGTGCCCTCTCTCTCGGAATTTCAGCGCAATGAACTCCTCGACATGGAACGGCAGTCATCTGGGAGTCCGACGAAAGCACGCCGCGAATTTTTAGGCGAAAAACACTCCTCGGACAAAAACAAACGGTGCCCCTCTGGAAGGTCGAAGCATACTTCCTCTGGAGAAATGAAGCCTGCTTGGCAAAATCATGAATCTGTCAGTGGAATGGTGTATGGGGAGGGGTTTGTAACCTCCATGGATCTTCTGCTCAATCCTCTGCGGATTGGTGAGTACGCTGAAGTGTACTCTCCATTCAGTTGTGTAAACCACTCCACCTGTAAATATCAGCCACATATCTAGAGAGGAAGGAGGGTGGGGGCGAAAACGGAGCCGCCCATTCTCATCTTTCAGGGTGAAATTGCCCCTAAATACTTGCTTCCCACACCCGCAATAATTTCAGCTTTTAACATGGGAGCCTGTGTAAAGTGACCCCCCTATTCATATTGGTCTGCCTATTGCCTTCATGTACTTTGCCTTCTTCGATAATTTTATGAAATCCTCAGGTGGACCGACCCTTTCGGCGAAATGGGCTGCATCTCACAGATGCCTTCATTTCGCATCACAACTTCGGAGCGGAGCCTAATAAATCAGTAAGGAAATAACGGTAACGTTCTCTGATCAATTCTGCATCGTGCAAGGCGGATGGAATCCTCCTGGGGTGGCTGAATCAATTATAACAAATGCCAATACGAAATACGTACCCAGAAATCCCAGAGGCATACCGCCTAAAACTGGCCGCGTCTCTGTGTTTTTACTTCCCCTCCGCTAGGCGGCATGCTGATGCCTCTGATACACGCAGATGAAAGGCGCCGACGCGGAGTTTCCAATCCAGGTGTACATCATACATGCGTCATATGCCAGAAGTGCCCATTCATGCTAGAATAGTGCCGAATTATATTCCGGTTTTGGATTATCCAGATCAATCTGCTGAATTCAATCTTATCTTATAATCATCAACCTTATAGCGCTTTTCCTACGAAATATTGCCCTGCGTATCCAAAACATATTCACTGAATATTAAATATTTCTAGTCGTATTTGTTTCCTCCCGTGTCAGTGGCTTTGAGGCAAAAGGTATCATCCCTTGAATTAACATAGCGAAATATGGCCGTGGTTGATATTATTAGAGTGCATGCACCTCAAACAATTTATGTCAGTTCATATCATATCGTACCATACCATATATATTTCGGGATTCATACGACGCAAGGGCCTGTTTAAGCCGATCGCATCAAGCATGAAATCGAAATACGCAAGGTGACTCAAAGCACAATACACTAACACACCTCAGGGTAGATAATCAAATCGCTATTCGAAACAGCATGCATCTATTCTGGTCTTCAACTTGTTCAGAGCATGCTCGGCGTCATTGGAGGACACAATACCGGTGGCGCCGCTCTGGTGGTGGTTTTACGTAGGAATACCACCAGAGTGGGCTTACTCTGATGAATGTTATATTCTGGTTTATAGAGAATGTGGAAGTGATTTCCAATAGACAAATTTGAACAACATTGAAACAAGCTTTCTTATGATATGAAGTTCGCTACGTTATCAAATCATTGCGCCCTGTCTCCCTGTCCTTAAAGTAAAATGGGAGCACTTGGCCTCCCAACATCTTGTGATAAAAGGGCATCATCTTGAATTACTTTCATATTTGTTTAACCCGGTCACATTTGCACTGAATTCCAGAATTTGCGTCCCAAATTATCACATCCTACTACTTGAAACTGTATATCAGATGTTCTACCCTACTGAATTAACTTTCGATGGACTCACATATGTGGTATAAACTCAGCTGCCATTTGATGCGATGGACAATTACTTAAAATGATACTTAAACGTGTTATTTTACCACTGAATTTCAGGATTTGCGTATCGAATTATCACACTATATTCCGTCAGGTTGAATGTTGAATTCTTCTACATTAGAGAAAGAATTTCCAATGGTCTCAAATAAACTGATATAAAATCAGATGCCTTTTGATTCCATACTCGGCTACTTTTATGCATATCTATTCCTGTCATTTTTGCACTCAACGGCAGGATTTCTGTCCGAATTATCACATCGTATTACTTGTATTTGTATATCAGATGTTCTACATAAGCTCGAGCTCGCCGCACCGACGTCTGGTATTGCCGCCGGCGGAAGTAAGATGCGTCAGTGTGATGACATGTGATAGGTGTGGTGACATGTGATAGGTGTGGTGACATGTGATAGGTGTGGTGACAGGTGCCGACTCGTCATCTGCCGCCGCCAGTGTTGCTCATCAGCGGTGACGACGAGGGTCGTCCGCCGATCTACGACAGGTGCAACTTCACACCCCGAAAACAAAACCAAAAACGCTGAAATGGAGGAACGCTTTGTGTCGACGTCACCTTTGATAATATGGTGGTTGCCACGTAGCCCTTTCGACACCAAATTTAAGGCAGGCGGGTGTTTTGTCGTCACCGGTGGTTTGTTTTCTTTTCATTTCCGAGTGCTCCGGACCCGGTGGTGTAGCGGGTTTTTATTCCACCTCAGCTGTGTAGTTTCGCTGCGTCATTTAGTGTTGCAATCGTACACGCTGAGGGCTACAGGGTGTGCCGGCACAGGTGTACCCAGCAGCGCACACGAGCAACGCGCCTCCCGACCTAAACTGCTGCTCTTCTTCGACATCAGAGTGTGCATTGAATTGGTCACAATACTGTGTTGTGCATGTCGTTGACGGTCATTCCGGCATGGACGCAGGTGGTGTTGTGGACGACGCCCATGGTCTCTACCACGGGGCGGTGAGGGTATCGGCTGTTCGGGTGTTGGTTGGACAGTAGAACAGGAACATGGGAACGCTGCTTTGTCTCTACCACGAGGCGGTGAGGGTATCGGCTGTTGGTGTGTGGGTTGGACAGTAGGACAGGAGCATGGGAACGTTGCTTTGTCTTTGCTTGCTGAACACCACGGGCGACCTACCTTCACCAGCTGCACAATACATTAAATACCGTGTCATTGAACTTTCTGGAGTTGTCGCAACGCGCGGTCCTTCTGGACTTCATCACGAGCCAACGAGAAGAGACCTTTTCTACAAATGATGATACTCGTAACACGCTGACGCGGCCACCGCACGCACGTTACGAATCAGACCGTGGTACGGTGATCTCCAAACACATTGTCATCGCGGATCATGGCGAAGCAGGTTCCTTGTCAATTGGCACCCAGCCATGACAACACCATCCCACGATACGGCGAAAAACGAACCGCCACTAGGGTTACAAGCGGTGACTACTCCAACGGCTCGTACAAGAGGTGAGGCTGGCTGGTGACAGCCGTCGGTCAGTGCCGGCACCACACCCGCACGGCCTGGACGGCCGAGAGAGCCGCCACAGCCAGTGTCCAGCCGGCCAGCACTGTGGTCAGCACCGGGAAGCTGGTCGCGTCAATGATGACCCCGCCCACCATCGGTCCGACCACGTTGCCGATGGAGTACACAGCCCAGAACACGCTCGACACGAACGCATGCGTGGCGACTGTGTCCTCCAGTCCCCGCGCCATGCACAAGTGCAGGACCTTGGGGAACAAGGGGACGAATGTGCCGCCCTGCGCAAGCTCCTTGGCGGTCATGCCGATGCCCAGCAGCCACCAGGATGGCTCGAGTGGCAGAAAGGGCGAGGGCGACAGCAGCAGCAGCCCGACGGCGTCCAGCACCAGACAGGGTGTCAGCAGCAGGTAGGTGTTGTGGACGCGGTCGTGGACCCGACCCCAGAGGATGCTGAACACTGAGAACGAGCCGGTGGTCACCAGGAAGAAGAGGCCCAGCTGGGACGGCGTGATGCCCATGGCGGCGAACACGTACGGCCCGATGCCTGGGTCGATGGTCGTCCAGTTCATGGACACGGTGAGCAGCAGCAGGCAGCAGAGCCACACTTCGCCGGAGCCGGCCAGCGCGCGCAGGATGGGCGCCACGGGGACGCTGTGACGCTGCGGCCGGCCGACGGCCGGCATCACGGCCAGCGTGACGCCCGCAGTGGCCAGCATCAGCACGCCCAGCGCGTAGAACGGCAGTCCGTAGCCGCCCACGTAGTAGAGGCCGCCGCCGATGGCCGGGCCAAGCGAAACGCCCACGCCGTTGAGCATTCCGACGACGCCGACGGCCGTGTTGGTGCGCTGCTGAAACTGGTTGGCGATTACGGTGAGGCAGGCCGTATTGAGCACGCTCACGCCCACCGCCTCGACCATGCGGGTCACGAAGCTGGCGGCGATGAAGGCGCGCGTGTCGGCGAGCCGCGGCAGCACGCCGAACGCCACGGTCGAGCCGCCGGCGACGGCCAGGCCGAGGCAGTAGGAGCGCGAGACGCCGAGTCGCGGCACCAGTCGGCCCGACAGCGGGAACACCACCAGCTGGGTGGCGGCGTAGCAGGTGAACACGGCGCTCGTCACGGTCTGCGACACGCCGCGGCCGCGCGCCTCCACCGGGAAGAAGGGGATCATGAGCGCCAGCAGGCAGCCGCCCAGCAGGCTGCCCGTGCCGAGGCAGCCGAGCAGGAGCTTCTGCTCGCGCGTGAACGCGGCGGCCTTGTGCGATGTCGACGTCGACGTTGCGGCTGTCGGCGTCGATGGAGGTGGCTTGTGCTCGTGGCACGTGCCGTACGTGTCCGACGGCGCGTGCTGCCGCAGGAGGGACGTGTCGCCGTCCGAGCTCTGAGTCGCCTCTCGCTCAGACGTCTCGGCGGTCATCGGCGGGCAGCGCTCTCTGGCCACTCGTAGGCCACCACGAGGCCGTGCGCTCGACCTGTTCCTCACGGGCCCGCGCTCGTCGGCAGTCGCTCCGGGACAGCCGGGTCGTGTACCTCACCTCCAGGGTCACATATCCGTATGCGCGCACACCGCGCGCTTCACGTGTGCCCAGCGCTGGCTCACGCGTCGCTTTCGCTCGCGCGACTGGAGTTCGTGCAGGTGGCGCTGTGTGTTTACGGCACCGCTTTGCTGTTGAACAACGTTCCCACCACTTGTGCAGTGTATCCGCCCCACAGGAATCGGCACGGGCGGAGTCAGGGATGCACTGGGGCAGGGGAGGAGTTAGGTCAGATTTTTAAAGAGCTATGAGCATTGGCTAGTCGCACATGCACGGCAGTGGAGATTCGGTGGCATAGCGAGGCTGATTGATAGGTAGAAAGAATTTCATGCCGCGAGTGGCGTGCTAGACTTACCCACTTCGTCATCAAATACAAAATTGGGATAATAGGCACAGATAACAGGGATGAACCTTGATCCTCGAAGAACAAAAGGTCTGTTCCGAATTTTGTTTTGATCTACAGAGCCGAAAGGAACGTCTTCAGCACGCAAGTCAAAGTGCATGTCCTCTTTTTTGGCGTGAGATTAAATTGATCTATGCCACACCAAAAAGTACGATTAATCTTTGGGCATATGGGCTCGCAAAACCGTGGTTTAACACGCGCCCTGGAGGGCCTCTGAAAATCACGCGCGCTGGAGGGGGAGCAGACTCCGCCCCTAAGATCTCGTCTCCTATTAAAGCTAGAGCAAAGAAATTCGCAGGGCGAATGGGTACATTAGTGATCTCTATTATGTGCGAATTTCATGATTGCAAGTTTATATCTTGAAGTTCAAATGAGGTCAAAATCAAAATATTCTGGTTTTGCATGGCTTGGGCCGTCGGTACTATGGATTGCTGTGATTGTGTTTAAATGCTCCAAAGTGGGCATCAATAATGTTTTGGACATTACTAATGATGCAATGCAGATGCTTGAACCGGTATTTGATCCCAGGTCAGCTATATAGCAGCACTTTATCAGGTAATTACCTGTTCCAGTTAAGGAACCGGGCCGCCCGCCCGACTGCTCCGTTGGCCGGCTCGACACAATCGGCTTCGCAAAGAAAGGAGTGAAGTACACGAATCAAGTATGGAAAGGCTCGCAAAACCGTACACAATGATAAACGGTAGTTTGCAGGATGTTTAGGTAGTACCATGCAAAATAACATCAATCGCATGACAGTCATTTGTATGTATGACAGCATTCCAGTTGACCAAGATTGGTTCCATTAACCTGTCATGAACTTGTGGGGGAGTTCCTCTTCCCTAGCAGTGATAAGTCTATGGACCGTCGCGTTGCGATCCCCCCACGGTTGAAAGGTCTGCGTTGCTGCGCAGAATAATTTCTATTGCGACTCGACAAGCTCAGAACAGCGATGAGGGTAGGATTAGCGTAGCCAAATGATAAACGATGCCGACAGTAATTTAGAAGCGCGTCTGCCGGCACCACGATGACAAGCCAACGTCCGCTCGCGACCGTTCTACCTCAGTCTCTCCTGACAACTCTTCGAGCACTCCTACGGGCCAGCACAGCCCCGCCATGGGCGACAACCCACGACAGGCGTGATTGGCCAACACCTTACAAGCAATCAAATAGTTCCATCTGATTGGCTGAACGCCCGGCGGCTATGATGCATCCGTAATGGCCGCGGGGGTGGGTGAACCTCACCGATGCGTCAGACACATGCGTCGGATCTTAGAACCAACGGGTACCTTTCCGGATGCCTGGCCGCCGACGGCGCGGCCGGGCAGCTCCGGTAACATTGGTCATCTCGCCACACCGATAAGACATTTTGTTTTTCTACAGCTAGCAATGCAAATGAATCCGGGCTACATTCCGAGCGGCGGGGCCGAAAGGATACATTTTTATATAACATTCCTACAGCTTGCTTTTCAGTATTCCAGGGAGGGCTGATCAACGGATTTGGTGGGCAACTGGTTGACTGTTGAGTGTTGTTGAGCCTTTGTGGCTCTTAGTTGCACTAATCTTTTGTCTTTATGTCCGATGCCTTAATGCAGTATTACCTCAGTATTCAACTTACTTCAACTATTATTACCTTCCATATCTAGGACAGGGTTTGTTCCGGGACCTCGTCCGGAATAGGTTGAGGGTCCACTTCCTCTACCGCCAGCTCCAGCGCTTCATCCGGAACAGGTTTACCCTCATCGGACATCTACCGGCTGAGGAAAATCTAATCCGGCCGGTCGGCGGTTGAGGAAGCGCAAACCCTGAATACGACGAACGCGCCGCAACAGTGACGTCCGGAATGACATCGTTTTTTAACCTGACTTGGGCCAGGAGCACAATATTAGGTTGTATGAGTCGCACTTTCTTTATTTTATATCTTTTTTCCGGAAGAAATCCAAGGGACATGGAATATGTAATGGATATGAGCAGTCACCCATGTTTTATGTCACCAACTACACAGCTTTGTCTCCGGTGCACTTTGGGAGCATCCAATGTCCAAGTGGACATTTGAGAGGGGCGTTTTAAGTTTGATGGAGAAATTGTAGGTTTGAACATGCATGCCAATTTGCATGCCTTTGATGGGGCATGCTTACTGGTGTCCATTCATGCTTTTTATTTGCATCCATGCATGTATCAGTGACTGATAGAGCTCTGTGTGCCCTCCACATAGGAAGGTGGTTTCCTTCTGGCGCGCGGGCTTTGAATATTTATTTAAATTATTTGGAAGCATTTGAAGGCAATGGTTGGGTACAAAGGGAGTGCAGGGCTCCATAGGGTCCAACGCCAGCAGTTAATATTATTGGGGGAGGAACAAATAGCATTAATTGGTGCTTGCCCACTCACAAAATGTATAAAGTAACAGCCCTGCTCCAACGAGTAACCCGTCAAGTACAACCGTACTACTCGAATGCTTCACTCCAAACGGTTTTTCGTCCCGAGGTGCCCCCTCCGAGTAAAAGACGCTCATTCAGTATGCTCCAGTTCAGTCCCCTTCCCTGCTTAATGGATATTGTACTGAACGAGAGCGTTCAGGGACTACCGCAACAGCGCACTTCCGAGGAAATGATTCCCATCCAGCTGAGTATCTTCCTCCGCAGGGTTTGAAAATGTTTGGATCCTCCTCTGGAATAAATGCTTTTGTAGCTCCTGAAGCAACAGGAGCCATTATTACCCGCTGTGCATTAGCTTCCCGGTCGAAGTCGGAATCAGGAGACATAGCTTGCAGCGTGCTTTATTCATCATCCAATAGCTGCAAAATAAGAGGATTCATTGCGCTCTCATAACAGCAAGTATACGAATTAATAAAAAAAAACATCGTCACCGTTATGTGCAAGATCGGACCAAGCCACCGAGAATGCCACCGATTTACACATATGCGCCAAATAACACTACAGCCATATCACCGCCAACAGCTGATTACAGGACAAGACTCTACCGGCGGTTTCACGCGGTTCGACTTGGAAGACGCTTCTGGCCGAAGCTCAACTTATTCCGGATGAGGTCGCCGGAAGAGACCCTATGGCCTCTCCGGAATGAATCCGGTAATGCCTAGTCGTATCGAAACGATAAACAAACGCCTTACCACACTGTTCGTACCTATATCGCTTCTTGACGAGTGGAGACTGTAGTGGACATAAACACTGCTTTGTTGACTGAACAGCGTGCCACAAACGTCACACATGACCGGCTTCCTTTTCAGAATGGCTTACAACGTGACGCTCCAGGGAAACCTTCCGAATAAACGATTTACCGCAGTGCCCACACTTGTAATGTCTCCTACCGGAGTGGATACTGCAATGGTCATTAAGAGTGCTCTCTGAGCTGAACAGCTCGCCACAAACGTCGCACCTGAACGGCTTCTCTCCAGAATGGACCACAGCGTGACTCTTGAGAAGGCCCTGCTGAGCAAACGATTTACCGCACTGCTCACACTTGTACGGCGTCGTGCCAGAGTGGAGCTTGTAATGGACATGAAGAGCGCTCTGATAACTGTACAGCTTGCCACAAACGTCACAGCTGAACGGTTTCTCTACGAAATGGACTGCAGCGTGAGTCTTCAGGGAGCCCTGCGTCATAAACGATTTACTACACTTACGACACTTGTAGGGTCTCTCGCCCGAATGCATTCTGTAGTGGACACTAAGATCGCTACGAACACCGAACGCCTTGCCACACACGCCACAGCTGAACGGCTTTTCTCCAGAGTGGATCAAAGCGTGACGCTTCATATAGTCCTGCCGACCAAACGATTTACCACACGTATCGCACTTGTAAGGTCTCTCGCCTGAATGGATGCTGTGGTGGACGCTAAGACTGCTGTGACAACTGAACGCCTTGCCACAAACGTCACAGGCGAACCGCGTCTCTCCAGAGTGGACTACCGCGTGACTCTTCAGGGACGATGAGTGAAGGAAGAATTTGCCACACTGATCACACTTGTAAGGTCTCTCGCCGGAATGGAGTTTGCGGTGAGTATCACGACACCTTTGTCGGGCGAAAGGCTTGCCACAAACGTCACAGCTGAACGGTTTCCCTCTGGAGTGGGCTACAACGTGAACCTTTAGATGGCCCCGCTGAACAAACGATTTACCACACTGATCACACTTGTATGACCTCTCACCGGAATGGAGTCTGTAGTGTTTATTCAAACCGCTCTGGCAGATGAACGACTTGTCACAAACGTCACACCTGAACGGCTTCTCTCCGGAATGGAGTCTGTAGTGGACATTGAGAGTGCCCTGTTCACTAAACGACTTGTCACAAACGTCACACCTGAACGGCTTCTCTCCGGAATGGACAACAGCGTGCCGCTTCATGTTCCACTGAAGATTAAATGACTTACCACACTGATTACACTTGTATCGCCTCTTGCCGGAGTGGAGAGTGTAATGGTCAACAAGAGTGCTCTTATTACGGTATCGCTTGCCACAAACGTCACACATGAACGGTTTCTCTTCAGAATGGACAACAGCATGACGCGTCAGGGTCCATTGATTACGAAATGCTTTACCACACTGATCACACTTGTGTCGGCTGTTGTCCGAGTGAAGACTGCAATGTTCACTAAGGGCGCTCTTATGACGGAATAGCTTGCCACAAACGTCACACCCAAACGGCTTCTCGTCAGAATGGACCATAGCGTGACGCTTCAGGGTACACTTCTGACCGAATGATTTGCCACACTGATCACACTTGAATGGTCTATCGGCCGAGTGCAGCTTGTAGTGGACGGATTCCCTGGTCTTGTGAGTTCGGGCATGGGCAAGGAGCCCGCTGGGATAGCGAAACTCCTTGCCACACAAATCACAGCGACACGGCCATTTCCTTGATTGATTCGTGTCTTCCATGCCGAGAGCTGGCTGTGTCACAGGGGCTGCCGAGTACAGCTGCAGGATACCCGTCACGCGAACACTCGCACCGGCGTGTGTTGTCGCAGGTGAACCCGCCTCGCTGACGGTGCTGTGACTTCACGGACAGCGACAGGATTCAAGGAGTTTCGGTAGCTGAAATCAGAAGGGAAGGTGGTGATCAATTGCATCGTAAGGTGAACGAACAGACGAGGTACGTAGCATGGGAACACGTCGCAGAACAAAACGGCGCCGCATTACATCAACAGACGATACGAACATGACGTATTCACAGTGTGTTGGATATTTAGGTCAGGCCCAGCAGTAAACATGGCGTCCCATTTCATAAGTGCGTGAGAGCGGAAATAGACACAAGGCAAACATGTCCGCACTGGCAAATGGAATATATCAGAAGTGTGCACTTCTGTGGAAGTTACTAAAACTACATCTTTGGCATAGCATCCTGAATGCCAAATATTTTGTGCACATGACTTGACGTGCCTCAGGGCTTCATGACCTCAGCGGCCGGTGGCATAGCTGGGAGGGGGTGAGGGCTTTCTGCGCATCGACAACTATGATCACATAGCAAGGGGGCGTGAGAAGGGTACAGCCCCCTGCTGCAGGGTCAGGGGAATCCATCAGGTAGACTGTCTTGATGGACCCATATGACCCCCATAAGGCATAGGTGGTTGGTTATTTGGGCTTAGGGGCACATCAAAACATATCAACCAGAATATATCCAAACTCTAATATTGATGAATCTTCAAATGTCATGCTAATCAACTGTAAAAACAATCAATGAAAGGCCATAATTCTTTCCAAGTCTATTTTTGGCTCAATTTATCATAAAATGCCTCTATTTGTACTTGTCTCCAGACTATGAAGGATCATGAATACAAACTAGAGAGTACCATAAGTGGATGGACAGGGGATGTGAAGAGGCAATATGGGGTACTGCCTCTTCCCCCATGAGTCAGGAAATTTCCCTCTCCCTGGATCCATCACAGGGGAGGGGGACTACCATGGACATCAATGTGTGCCAAATCCAACTTTCTGTGTCCAGCCTACATCACACACCTGCAATGCTCAAGCAATGGGGATTGCAACATGGCTGGGGGAGGGTATCATTAGCATATTAGAGGAGACCCTCAGTATGAGAGGACCCCATCCCCTACAATGACCTCATCAACTTTCTACTTATGGTATTGGTGTTGGTGCTCCAATATGCATGCAGTACATTTGTATTTCTGCTGCATGCTATTGAGAGATTGATGCACCAATAAATTTGCATATGGTGTACATACTGTACCTACTGTGCTTCATATTTTTGCAATGAATTTCAGCAATTCAAGCATTGCTTAGCATTTATCTTTGTGCTCACACCATGAATAACTGTCAATGTATGGCAGCTGTAATGGAATGTAGTTTAGTCTAACTTTTGAGCTCAGCTAAGTTTCTCATCAAAGGTTGATAGAAATTATTTTCTGATCAAGGGTTTATACGAGGGAAATATTCTATTTTTTCCAAATGAATCCATAATCAATGTTGTGTGGCCACATGCATCTTAATACTTCACTATATTATTCATATGACAGCACTACACCACTGAATCATTATTCGAAATCCATATTATGTTGGAATATGCATATTGCTTTACCACTGGGAGGAATTGTGAAATCATACATTTTATAAAATAATCACAGAATCATGTCTTACTTACACTATTTATGGTCGCAAACAAAACCATTGTGAAATGCAATGCCACAGTTTATGATTTGCATCAAACAACTTGTTGACAAACTGTGCAAGTGCAAAAACTATAGTAAAATTGTCCTCAGGTTGGAATTTGTTTGATGCAGGTTTTGCTTGTGGCAGTGCTAATGATGAAAGTTAATCCAATGGTCTCACCATTTGATGGCATGATAGCAAATAACTTTGCTTTGGGCAACTGGCTGCTCTGCTTAGCTAGTTAGTTATTTTGGCTTTAGGGCAAATTGATCATGTTGATCATATAGTCATCAGTGTTGTTCTGGTAAGGTGATGTTAGATTAGATGAGATAGCATAATCTCATAGTATACCATACAAAATTATGAGACATATTGTGCTTTAATGTGTTCCAAGTACACATTCTGCATACATTTTCCTCAATCAAGCAAACAATCTGATTTGGTTTGATTATCCTCAGGTAGCTTAGTTTTTTAAGTTGGAACAAGCTGCAACTTGTTCCAAAGCAGAATTTTTAGGTTGGGTAAGCCGTCTTATTATTCAGTAGCCCAGTATTAATTTGTAGCCCAGAAATTGATTTTTCAGTTGTTCAGTTTTTCAATTGTTCCTTCTCCAAGGGAAGGTTTGGCTGTTAGTTAGGTTAGGTGATGAATTACTACATTGAACTTATCATGTAACATAACAATTACATCAAATTACTTTTGTCAAAAATAATTTATTTCTTGTATGGAAGGCTAGGCTAGGCTAAATAAGATAATGCTACATTTGTTCCTCATTTTCAATGTTACTTTTTATGCCATATTACCAAACTCAAAGCTCCTTTCAGAATTGTACCCTGTCTCCCAACTAAAGAGTATGAATTTCCAGAGGAAATGGGTGGTCACATCAAGTTAAGCACATTCATAAGCATTGCTTTGACAAACGAAATTTCAAGAATCAAAAGACCTTAAACTGCAAATTCGCAGAACTCTGGGCTGTGACTACAGGCAGTGGCCTATTATTATCTATACCTGGAATTTAAGACTTGATAAAGAAGAACTTCAATGCATTTTTCAATCAATTCAAGTTTCTTTCACGCCATCAACACAAGTCACCAACCGCCGTATTTCCACATTCATTCGTGGTGGAAGGAACGCTTACATGAAGGCCGTTTACACACACCACATATCTACCAAAATTATCGTTCTTCCACGTAATCAGTTGGTAGCGGCGTTCGCATTGGGCTTGAAGGTTTCCCTTCACCATTGGTGTACATGGGATTTTACCGATTTTCCCAACCCTATCTTGTCAGATAGCGTAGAGAAAATCGGCATCGAGTCAGATGGGTACCCAAGAGACGGGACACAGATCTGGCGAGAAGACCGAGGATAATTCATATACACCTAAACCATATAATCTCACCATATACTCTCACCTAACCCCGCGCCGTCTCGGGGGGGGGGCTCGTTGACTACCCGCAAAGTTTTCCACGGATAGTGAAAGAACGACTCGAGGCAGCGCGCCGAAATTTTTGCATACCTTTTCCCACATCAATTTGGCATTTTGTATCAAAACTTTAAAGTCAGGTCATCTAGGGTCAACGAGTTAGTCAAAGTCAAGTAACGTCATCTCCAAAAACGTTCAACCAGTCGTCACGCTTTAAAGGATAAAGATATATTAATGAAACTTTCGGCGTTTGCTTATCTTTATGGATGCAACAAAACGCACCCGATATATTTTTCTCTTTTTTCGTTTTTGATTACTTATTAGTTTTGTATATTTCCCCACCAGATATAAATTGAAGATTTATCTAAAGGAAGCATTTTGTATTTCGAGCACGTTGACTTCGAACGACATTTTTCGGTCCACTCTACCCAGTAGAAAAGGAGAATTAAAGAAAATTTGAAAACTCAAAATTTTGAAATTTGAACAAAAAACATTTGGTGGCCAGACATGTTATGGTCTTGGTCGATTTCCCTTTCATTTTCTGATTCCAAATAATATTTTTCTTCTTCAAATCTCCCTCAAAATGAACCCTCCAGACCCACACACATACTATAAGTCTCTGAACTCTCGAGCCCCTAGTGACGTCACTTTTCTTTGGAAGGAACATTTTGGTCGTGGCGTATGGCCCTACTCGTCGAGCGCTTTCCGATGACACATATTTCGTTTTCGTGCAGTGCTTAGTTTGGAGATTAGAGGGGGTCTCTATCGACACCCTCCCCCGAGACCGGGTGTGAGGTTCCCGTTCGTTCCCGACACAATCCACGAGGCCTGACCGCGGAGTTCACGATGAATGGACGAATGAATGAACGACACATGACGTCAGAGTCGACGTTTCACCCAGTTGCTCGGAAGCCGCTCGGTCGCTCCCTGAGTCGCCGGCCGTCCAGTTGAATAGGATACGCACGAGCGGAGATGCTCGCTGCATGTACATCGGGCGCTCGGGCCATGGAGCTCCAGCTGGAGCCGATGCCCAACTTATGCACGAAGACGGACGTGAACAGTTTAATGACACTCTGAGTGGCACGCTCTACGGTCGCCTTGGCCGTCAGGGGGACGGGACCTTTCTTGAACTGCTTCGGGTCGACGATGTCGTCCTCGTTGCCGTCCAATGCGGTCAGAGTCGGGGCGAGGAACCGCACGTACTTGTACATGGAGTTCTCGGATGCGAAGTCCGATCTCGAGAGGCCCATGTCTAAATCTTTGTCCAGGTAGCTGAAAAGCAACTCGACGACGCTTTTGGGCTTCTCATCCACTTTAACGGGGCTGCGGCGATGGCGGTCACCAGACGGAGCAGCGGCAGGACGCGCGTCATCATGGCGACGGCGGTCACCAGACAGAGCAGCGGCAGGACGCGTGTCACCATGGCGACGGCGGTCACCAGACAGAGCAGCGGTAGGACGCGCGTCACCATGGCGACGGCGGTCACCAGACAGAGCAGCGGCAGGACGCGTGTCACCATGGCGACGGCGGTCACCAGACAGAGCAGCGGCAGGACGCGTGTCACCATGGCGACGGCGGTCACCAGACAGAGCAGCGGCAGGACGCGTGTCACCATGGCGACGGCGGTCAAAGCTATTGGGTGCACCTGGCCGGCACACCCTATAGCCCTCAGTGTGTACGCTTGCAACACTAAATGACGCAGCGAAACTACGCAGCTGAGGCGGAAGAAAAACCCGCTACACCACCGGGTCCGGAGCACTCGGAAATGAAAAGAAAACAAGCCACAGGTGACGGGAAAACTCCCGCCTGCCTTAAATTTGGTGTCGAAATGGCCACTTGGCATCCGCCGTATTATCAAAGGTGGCGTCGACATAAGGCCTTCCTCCATTTAAGAGTTTTTTGTTTTGTTTTTGGGTTGTAAAGTTGCAGCTGTCGAGGATCGGCGGACGACCCAGGTCGACGCCGCCGATGAGCAACACTGGCGGCGGCCGATGACGAGTCGGCACATGTCACCACACCTGTCACATGTCACCACACCTGTCACCTGTCACCACACCTATCACATGTCACCACACCTACCACCTGACACCACACCTACCACATGTCACCACACCTGTCACCACACCTGTCACCACACGTCACCACACCTGTCACCACACCTGTCACCACACCTGTCACCACACCTACCACATGTCACCACACCTACCACATGTCACCACACCTACCACCTGTCACCACACCTACCACATGTCACCACACCTATCACATGTCACCACACCTACCACATGTCACCACACCTACCACATGTCACCACACCTACCACATGTCACCACACCTACCACATGTCACCACACCTACCACATGTCACCACACCTACCACATGTCACCACACCTACCACATGTCACCACACCTATCACATGTCACCACACCTACCACATGTCACCACACCTACCACATGTCACCACACCTACCACATGTCACCACACCTACCACATGTCACCACACCTACCACATGTCACCACACCTACCACATGTCACCACACCTACCACATGTCACCACACCTACCACATGTCACCACACCTACCACATGTCACCACACCTACCACATGTCTACCACATGTCACCACACCTACCACATGTCACCACACCTACCACATGTCACCACACCTACCACATGTCACCACACCCACATTACCACATGTCACCACACCTACCACATGTACACATGTCACCACACCTACCACATGTCACCACACCTACCACATGTCACCACACCTATCACATGTCACCACACCTATCACTGTACCACACTCACATGTCACCACACCTATCACATGTCACCACACCTATCACATGTCACCCACCTATCACATGTCACAACCTATACATGTCACACCTATCACATGTCACCACACCTATCACATGTCATCACACCTACCACATGTCACCACACCTACCACATGTCATCACACCTATCACATGTCACCACACCTACCACATGTCATCACACTGACGCGTCCCACCTTCGCCGGGGGCAATACCAGACGTCGGCGTGGCGAGCTCGCCACCAGAACTCGCCGGTCAGCCACGGCGTTGCCATGGTGACGCGCGTCCTGCCGCTGCTCTGTCTGGTGACCGCCGTCGCCATGGTGGTGACCTGTGCCACCACAGGTACCAGGTCCTTCACCTTGGCACCAAGCCTGGTGATGCACCTCCTGTCCCTCCTACCTTTACAAAATACCCGTTCTAAATGTCGCGGGTATTTTGTTTAGTCATGTCGGGACCACGCTCCATCCGGCCGTGCAGGTCAGGCAGGTGAGTTCAGATCAGCTCAGATCAGGTCAGGCAGACCAAGCGAGCAGTCAGGACGGTGTTGAGCAGCCAAGATGAAGATAAATCCCATTCAAATTTCCCAGAAAAACATAGCTTTATTTAGCGTCCAGATATTTCCAACACACGCAATACATCGCAATAAAGTATTCAGCAATACTCACCCTTTCAGAATAGACCAAAGGCATCAAAACCCATTGGGAGATTAAAAACATACCGTGGCAGCAGAGAAGACAAAAGAGCTTCGAAGTGGGGCCGGACCCGCAAGAAGTAACATGGTCAGAAAAACGCGTCCGGCCTGTACCCAAGCACGAGGACCTCAGAAAATGCGCCATTCCCTCGAAAGCACCGTGAGTCTACAAAATGAATCGGTAACTAAAAACGTTGGGTTTCAAAAACGCGCTAGTTGTCCCAAGAACAGCATAGGGACCATAAAACAAAGCCGAAAACGAACAAGTGCAAGTGGTACATACTAAAAGAACATCAACTCAGCACTCGTCTCGGCTCGATAACCAATCTGGGATCATTTTTCAACACAAAGACGAGGTGTATCAAAGTCCAGAGAGGTATCCCGATGAATTCCCCACCAGTGTTGGAAGAAGAGAAATAATCTAGACCAAAAAAATCATACAATTTTCAGACCGAACCCTGATTCGAAGCATTCCAAGATATCAAGTAAGGCCAAACAAAATAAAAAAAGGATAATGCGGCATGGCGAATGCGGCAAACATGCCAGACACACGAATACGTGTACGAACGTTCAGGTAGAGACAACCGAGTGTTATTGAAAGAATGCGTCAAAATTGAAACGTATTACATATCGGGTGATCAGTGGAATTTTACTTTTAGCAATGCAAGCTAGCTTTTCAATAAATGTCAGAAAACCCCGGGAAGATGGAGAAATGACGGAATTCGGTGACAGAACGACGGAAGTTGGTTGTGCTCCCTCCATCGAAAATTATGTTCTCAGAACCTTTACATAAAAGGCCCATTTGGAAAAATCGCTGTAGAAATCGTGTAACTTGACAACCATGCGTAGGGTGGGCACCCCAGATCCGATTCCATTCCCCTGACGCGAATCCTGGGTACACCACTAGGAGGTAGGGGCAGGACGGTGTCGAAAGTTTCCCGCCCTTCCCCCGCACAAACGAATGGGCTGGATTCGTCAATCACTTCAGCATTCGCTAACTAAATTCGCGTCCGGCTTTGGTAGTGAATCATCAGTGATGGCAGTTATATCATCAGTGAATAGTTTGCAGCGGCGCGCGGTGTGACTAACTTTTGCTGTTGCTTCCCGGCATGTGTCCAGCCTGGGTGGCAAGCTTCCTTCACCAAAGTTGATAAGTGCCCCATGCGAAATAGTCAGTGCGTAGGGCCGTTACCGACACTTTAACAGCAGTAACCACCATATATGACGCTGCTCTGAGCGTCCTGACAATATCCTGATGCGTGCTGACAGTACATACGCGGCTGTGCCAGGTGGAGCAGAAACTGCCATGCTTCCTGTTCCTCCCAGTATAGCCGCCCAACCCACCTAGCATCGTCATAGTGACACTGCTAGGAGGAGCAGAAGGCGGCCATGTTAGGCGGAGGAGTGCACGGCTATGTTGGGTCGGTCAGTACGCGGCTATGTTGGGTGGAGCAGAAACTGCCATGCTTCCTGTTCCTCCCAGTATAGCCGCCCAACCCACCTAGCATCGTCATAGTGACACTGCTAGGAGGAGCAGAAGGCGGCCATGTTAGGCGGAGGAGTGCACGGCTATGCTAGGTCGGTCAGGTGGAGCAGTACTGGCCAGCGAGGGCGTTCTGCTTGATCCAGGGCAGCACCGCTGTGATCCTGGAGTACACGAGCGGGTAACCACTACTAGTGGGACCGCTGACCCACGAGACAAGGCCCACCAGAGAGTACGTCTGCCCCTCCAAGCTAACAAGCGGGCTTCCGGCGTCGTCGATCCAGACGCCCTCGGGGACGATAGCCGACCTGGTGCACAACATCGTCGAAGTGAGAGCGGGGTGGATGCTTTTGCATGCGGAGTTAGTCATGATGGTGACGGTGAGGGCGCGCAGGGCCCTGGCGGGCTCGCCGCTCGCAACGGACCCCAGTATGGTTAGTTGAAACTAGACAAAAACCTACGCCAAGTGACGTCATATACCATAAGCGCTTTTTTATTCCAGAATACTGCTGAAATATAATCCAGGTTTGGACCATACCAATAAATGTACTAAATAATACCAATAAATGTATTTTAATAGACCATACCAATAAATGTACCCCCATCCGCTGACGATCGCCTGCGCGCCCGAGAACATGTTGCCGCTGGTCGGCAGACACACGGGAGCAATCGTGCTGTCCGCCGGAAACGCGATGGCGGAGGACAGTTTCACCAACGAGAAGTCGTAGCCGAACACGGGCGAATTCCTGTAGCTCGGATGGATGATGATCTGCTTCACCGGTTTGCGGATTTGACCGTCGCAGACGCTGACGAGGTGCATTCTGATGAGCACGTCCATGCCGGCCGGCGACCGCAACTGCATGCAGCCGGCCGTCGTCAGCACGTACAGGCTGTTGATGATGGCGCCGGTGCACACGACACGACTGCTGGGGCGCTTCACAATGGCCGCCGTCCACGGGTACGAGTTGGGTTGGGTCTCCTTGCTGCCGTAGATGCGCTTCGCTGTCGTCGAGTCGGCACAGCCACACCCGCAGGCGGCCGGCTGTGGAGCGACAACGACTGGAGACGCTGCCACGCTCACCACACACTTGTAGCCCCCGAATGTCCGGGCACCATTGGAGCTCCACTTGATTTTCGTGACAGTCTTGGCGATGGCACCACTCGGCCCCAGTGTGCCGCAGTACCTCTGACCGTCCATGGCAAAATAGTCAGACTGGCAGAGGAACTGATACTCAACCTCAAAAGCATAACAGGTCACGGTGATTTCGTCTCCGCTCTCCGCCGCCGCCAGCAAGTATTCACATTCATATCCGGTCGGGTAGTTTGAAGGGTGGTTGATGGACTGCATGGTGTACGTGGTTCCCCTTTGCATGGTAGTGTTACCACAGCTCAATGCCACCTTCGTACTATGTCGTCTTGCCTCTATGTCTAGTAATGGGCCTGCATCCAACTGACGCGCTGTTTGCTTGGTCTCTTGGGATGTTCCTGGGTCTGGCAAAGCCAGAGAGCTTCCCAGCAGGAGCACGAACGACACGATGACGCTCATGTTGAGACTGATGGTGCTGGAAGACTATCGGCCGCTTATATAGTGAAATTCGCGCTACGATGCAGTTGCGCTAACATGCTTTGTTGATATGTGCTCGGTACCAAAGGAGAAGCAGCACCTGAATGCGAACACTTGTCAATCGTGAAGTCGTGCGTCATTCGCTGTTTTACAAGTGTTGCAAGAGATGCAGACAGAGAGCTAAACAGCAATATTTACTCTTAACCCTCGCACGGCTGGTGGTCTGAGCCAAGATAACTAGAGACAACAGGTACTCCCAAGTTCGTTGTGCTAGTATGGTTAGTTGAAACTAGACAAAACCTACGCCAAGTGACGTCATAAACCATAAGCGCTTTTTTATTCCAGAATACTGCTGAAATATAAACCAGGTTTGGACCATACCAATAAATGTACTAAATATGGTGCTTTCATTTTCGCACTATTATGGCGCTTTTCCCACGATTAGTTTCCCAGCTGGTTGTAAAGCATACCAGTCATTCATTGAAGCTTGAATGTTATATCTTATCTTGCTAGCGTGCCGGTGGCTTTGAACCGAAAGGCACCATCCCCATAATTAATTTATCCATAGCGTGGTTGATATTGAGACCACACACCCACTGGTGGATCTAGCCGCTCGGTTTGGGGGGGGGCCAAACTGGGTCTCCAGGACTTGCCAACCGGGGTGGGGGGTGGGAAGCGATGTTGGCGGGGCGTTTGTCGTCGACCGGGGGGGGGGGAAGCAACGCAGACGTGGTGTTTGACGTGTTGACCTGGGGTAGGGTGCGAAGTGATGTGTTGTTGTCGACCTGTCAAGCGTCGCAGGAATCGCGTGACGTCACAGGCAGTAGCAGTATGATGAGCCGGGCCAACTGAAGATCACGGCCGGGTAGGACGAGTAGGAGCAAGTAAGAGATAACTGTTGCAGCATAACTCCTCTCCACTCGGTGCAGGGGTGTAAACAAGGGTGGGGTACTGGGGGCATGTGCCTCCATATGAAGGTGGTACCCATCCGACCAGGAAAAGGCGCCGACATTACACTTAGGCTACCGGAGGAGGCACCTATACTGGATGGAATAGCACGCTCTTATCACCCACTTGCAGATATGGAACATGCAGCAGGTTTTCAGGATTGTTTTCCATTTTTTATTCACATGCGTCCAGACCAGGGTTGTTCTTTGTCATATTCTTGAGGGGCAAGTGTCCCCTCGATGCTGGCTCTATCCCCTAATAATTTAGAATTTTAATTAACAAGGGGTACCACGAAGCATGTGACCTATCGATGTGGGACGTCCCATGAACTTAATTAATATTGCACCCAAATAATATATGATATAATAATCATAATAATAATAATATATATATATATATATATATATATATATATATATATATATATATATATATATATATATATATATATATATATATATATATATATATATATATATATATATATATATATATATATATATATATATATATATATATATATATATATATATATATATATATATATGCCCGGCCGTCTTTTACATGAAAACTTCCCGGTAATTTCGTAAGTATTTTAACAGGTGAGAGAAGGTTGAAATCCACTGATATAGGAACGACGGTGATGGGCTTGGCATCTTACAGCGCTAAATTAAGTTTTTTATGATAAATTTAGTCCGGGTTGTTCCTGGGGTGGCTTAAGGAACCAGGGTTCTAGTGCTAAGCAGAGCTTGTTGCGTGAACCCTGGCACCACCACCTGATCCATGAATTCCAGTTCAACTGCAGAATTTTGATAAAAAGCTAAACGTGCCGTCAATGCACCGACACGGCCGCCCGGTAGCTCGTCCACGGCCTTATTGGGTCACCTGCCAACAAACTGACACTCCCGGCCGGGGGCTAAATGCGAGCGCGCGAAGCGACTCGAACCCTGGGTCTGTTCCCGTGGCTCCACCAAAAGGAACTCGGTGGAGGTTAGTGGAGGCTCTGGCTCCTCGGCTGGTGGAGGTTGGTGGAGACAAAATATCCACTGGGTTGGCCACGGGAACGACCAGTGGAGGTTTGCGGAGGTTAGTAGAGCCAAGGGAACAGACCCCTGTGTTGCCAGGACACGGGAGACCAGTGCAGGCCTGGGCACGAAGACTAGAGGGAGTCCCTCAATTTACATCAAATTTAGCGTTGGGCTTATGGTGCTGCATGCCAAAATTAATTGACCGAAAGGCCTTTTAACCCCCCTGTATGCGGCACTGCCCCTGATATAGGAGGCAAGGAAGGGGACAATCGTTTCTTTTTTAGGCGCGACAGGACCATAGGAAGTACGTGAGTGGCAGACATTCCTTTTATAGGGGCATCTGTGAACCTCCGTACCAGCTCAGCAACAAGGGTGGAACTTCCAGAAAACGATTTGGGGGACGCAATGCCTGGAGGTAACAGGAAGGTCTTCAGTCGAGAGGCCCCATTAGCGCCACACCATAATATATGGATTGGGGGAGGTGGGCTCACGCCAGTCGTAAGCGGGGGTTGACCCATCCCAAAATTTGTAAAATGTCACTCTAGATCGGAGGATGAACTGGAAAGCGGTTAGACATGTGGTGCTAAAAGCGGTCAGGCATGTATTGGCGGCATTCAAGTTACATTCGGCGGATTGACTGGAAAGCGTTCAGACATGAGGTGCTAAAAGAGGTCAGGCATGTATTGGTGGCATTCCCTAAAAATGCGTATCGGTATCGGTCCAACCAGTATCGGCACTTCCGCCGGTAGCCTAAATATAATGTCGGCGCCTTTTCCTAACCGGAGGGGTACCACCTTCCCATGGGAAGAACATGTCCCCAGTGCCCCCAACCTTGCTTGCACCCCTGCACCGAGTGGGAAGGAACTATGCTATAACAGGTATCTCTTACTTGCTCCTACCCTTCCTTCCCGGCCGTGATTTTCAGTTGGCCTGTCTCACCATACTGCTACTACCAGTGGCACCGCGCGATTCCTGTGGGGCTCGATATGGATGCAGTCAACGTGGATGAAAGCAAAACGTTCCAGTGTTAGGGAAAGATAAGTTTGATATTTGTGGACAAGATTCTTCGCGCTTTCAAATGAATCCATTTTGTCCAATTTTGAGTGTATTTCAGACCGGAAGTATCGTATGTAAAAAAGCGGGAGTTTGGCTAGAGCTCCATTGGGACTGAGCTATTGTCCAGCCCATGTGACGTCACCGGTTGCCAAACGATATCGGAGGACCCCGGATGGGACTTGGTGTCGAACCCTGGTGTTTGTAATAGGAACTAAAAGTTCACTTTACTGCCGTCCCGTGGCCGCCTTGCGTGGTAGCCAGAGTGTGCGTATGGCAGATGTACGTACGCAAATGCACGCGAGCAAATGTACATAAGCGCAGATGTACGTATAGCAATTGTACGTAAGACCAGACTTACGTGTGGCAAATGTACTCAAACACAAATGTAAGTAAGCGTAAATGTACGTGGACGGAAAAGTACGTAAGAGCAAATGAGTGTATCGGTAAATGTAAGTAAGTGCAAACGTACGCACGCGGACGTAGTAATACGTAAGAGCGAATTTACGTAAACACAGAAGTACGTACGCGCAATTGTACGCAGACGCAAAAATACGTAAGAGCAAAGGTAAGTAAGAGCACATGTGCGTAAATGCAATGGACAAGTTTCACGTAATGGATATTTTATTGCAAAAAAAAACGTATGTAATATTTCGTGTACAAAACTGAAGTATGTTCCTCATAGGAGGTACCTTTCCTACCTAATTAAATTATTTCAGCTAAGAGTCGTATTCGATTAAAAACCTCCTCGTGGTGATGACGTCGGATATGTCGTGCATCGAAGCGGCCAAGCCAGAGACGCGCAGTGAAGTCTGGATCGGGTATTTCTACGCGAAGTTTTTGAACCGAGTCACGTCATGGAGAACACGGTGAGTGCTTGTGGAACTAAGTTAAAACGATTAAAAATTATGAAGCTCGAAAACATATATTATATATTATCGTGATAGTGCAACAGCTAACCTTTTTCACACCCAGGGCATGGTGGCGTCGTGTGAGCAAACAGTAAAAGCTTGTACAATGTTTTTGAGTAAAATGTGTGAAATAATTGGAAGGGCCATGGCATAAATTACATGCGACCTAGCTGGACACCATGGCTTCCCCTCCAGTGAAAGAGAAGCTGTTTATACCTTCAAATGTATTTTATATTTTTACTTCACAGTGGAATAACTGGCATTCCATGGTAATGGTTCTCTGCAAGCTGCACGCTACATGTTGTAATATATTACCTGATGTAATACACGAATACATGGCCGAGTTCCTAAACACGCGCGAACGCGCGACAGCGCGCTCGACGTGCATCCGCAACTCGACGATCGTTCACAGCTTCACAACGGCAACTGTGCTCATTTGGGATTAGGGTCATCAGTTCATTCGCGACCATTAATGCAGAGATGAAATCGATCTGTGCTCAGAGTTTCATCCTTCAGAATGATCGGTGGCCGGACTAACGAACGGCCGCGTTTTGCCACCTCGCTCTCCGGCCCTTTGAACACTGTCTGCTGAAACGGTTGCGCCGTTGCGCAGACAGTCCAAGCATCCTGAACTGCACACGATGTCCAAGTCACTGACGCGCCCTGGCTTGCCATCCGGTACGAAGTTGACGGTCCGTCAGGTGTAGCAGAAATGAGATATTGCATTTCTGCTCTTGCCGTGACATGCTCTACGCGACCGCGTGAGCCGGTTTTTCAATTTGGATCTCGAAGCAATCAATGATGACGTCACAAGACGAATTTTTTTTCTCATAAATGCATGAAGCAGATTATTACGGATCCGGTGCTGTTCAGGCCAAGCAACCAATTCGCTTAAACAGCTCCCTATTGCGGGCACGACTCGAGCTAACAACCTCCATACGCAAACAGCGCTCACACCGAACAGGTCGGCGAGCAGATGATTCGGCATGTCTAATTTTGAATTTTTATTTTTGAAATAGGTAAACGAACCAAAAATATGACTTTCTAGGTCAACTTATCATTATACAAAAGTCCAGTTCGTCTGCAATGTTGATGTTAGGTTAGATAAAACTACAAAGTGCAAAAAATGACGTCATCAAAAAATCAAAATTAGAAAATTCTGAAATCGTACGTTTTGGCGCTCAGTCAAGATAAGTAAACCCTGAAAGTGTCAATGTAATGTCTTTATTATTGAAGGCGTGGCGACTGCTTAAATATTCTTGGTGGTGACCTCACTTGACCCGCGATAACTCGGTGACCTCTGATGACCCGACCAATTTTTTTAGGACATGTAAAATAACTAATGGTATGGTAAGGTAGAGGTAGGTATCTACCCCTCCACCACCACCCCAGCCGTGCGAGGGTTAAACAGCTCCCTATCTCGGGCACGACACCAGCTAGCAGCCTCGATACGCAACCAGAACTCACACCGAACAGGTCGGCGAGCCGGTGACTCGCCATATCTAATTTTATGCGCATTAGTAAACATAAACACTAAATCATCCGTTGTCAAAGCCTGACCTGTTTACGTATTGAATCCTATTGGCTAATAGACCAACGGCATAGAAATGCTGTGTAGGCACACCGATATACTGAGAAGGGTGCCTTTTGACCAGAGCCCGAACAACCTGCCGGGACATATCATTTAGAAAATGATCATCCACCTCGGTCTCAAAAGTTTCTTCCGGCTCACTATCTGACGGGAGGTAATCAGAGCTGCGGTCGGCGTCGACTCTTGCAGCATGGGTTTCTCCGAGTTCTTCACGGGTTGTCTCGCAGTCTGTTTGCGTTGCTTCATAGCTTGGATCATGGGTAGAAGTAGGCACTGGTGCTGCAGCACTGTTGTCGGGTTGTCCCCCTCTATCTGGGTTGTCGCGCGTACAATTATCTCCATTCTCAGTAGACCTATTTGCCATTTAAGCTAAAACAGTCACGATTAATCCAAGCTCAGCAGCATTCTATGGGAAAAATCGAATACCCGGCAATCGATCTTCGCTGCCCACGACATGCGTGACGTCACATGTATGTTGACCAATCACAAAACGAGGAGTTCTGAAATTATTTTTGAATTATGTAAGTGCTTTAAGGACTTGCAGGAAATAAATGAATGCTACCATCGTCTTTATGATTAAAAGTAACTACGACACGAAACTTGTCCATTGTACGTCACCGCAAATGCACTAAGTACATCAGCGAAAATGTGCCTGTAACAAATATACGTAAAAACGAATAAGCGTCAGCACAAAAGTGCTCAAGCACAAGGGTACACATGAGCCAGTGTGCGTTCATTTGCGTTTACGCGCATGTGCACATGTCATGCGCGTAAACGCAAGTAGCAGGTGACTCGGCATACTTTTTCTCTTAAGTACATTTGCCACAAGTGCAATTGTCATAAGCACTTCCGTGCTTAGGTACATATGCGCGTACGTGCATCTTCCATGCGTGTTTTTGTGCATGCGTACAATGGCTTGCCTACATTTGCCATACATGCATTCGCTTACGTACATCTGCCTTGCGCATATTTGCGCTTACCTACATTTCGATAATGTAAATTTGCAATTACGTAATTTTCCTTCACGAAATTTACGCTTACGCGCATTTCTGCTTGCGTACCTTCGCACTTACGTCCGTTTGTTATACGCGCTTCTACGTGTACGTATAATTGCTCTTACGTACTTTTCCATGTACGTACATTTCCCATGGCGTATACATTCTCGTATCGGCACATACGTACATTTGCCCATCCTTAAATTTCCGCTTACGTACTTTTGATCTTTCGTAAATTTTCCACATGTACTTACACGGTATGTGCTCTTACGTGCATATACCGTGTGTACTTTTGCGCTTAAGTACATCTACGCTTACATGCATCTGTCATACGTACTTTTACCCATAAGTTCACTTGCTTACGTACATTTGATCATGCACATCTCTATAATTAGCCCGCGCCGTCTCTCCGGTCAGATCCTCACACCCCGTCTCGGGGGGAGGGGGAGGGGGCGGATAGTAACCCAACTCTAAAATCCAAACTAATCGTCGCACGAAAACGAAAGAGGTGTCATCGGAAAGCGCTCGACGAGTAGGGCCCGGATCCCAAAACAATTTCCACAAAAGTGACGTCACCAGGGGGGCTGGATTTTCACGACTTTTCACTACTTACATTATGGTTTTTGTTCTGGGGAGTTCATTTTGGGGGATATATGAAGAAAAAAAGTATTTGAAATGGGAATAGGACAGCGAAATCGACCAGGGCCAAACATTTTTTATCCACCCCCCCAAAAAAAAATATCAATTATATTTTTGGAAACTTCAAAATTTTGAGTTTTCAAGTTTTCTTTAATTTTCATTTCCCAATGGGTAGAGCAGACCGATAAGCGTTGTGGGAAGTCAACTTGCCCTAATAAAAAGCTTATTTCAGCCCGAATCTTCTATTTGAACTGCAATTGGCAAATATCCAAAATTTTATGTAGTCAAAAACGAAAAAAAATTACAGTGGTACATTTTGTTGCATCCCTAAAGATAGGCAAACGCTGAAAGCTTCATTCAAATATCTGTATCCGTTAAAGCGTGACGACTGGTTGAACTTTTTTGGAGGTGACCTCACTTAACATTGACTTACTCGTTAACCCTAGATGACCTGACTTCAAATTTTGAAACAGCACGCCAAACTGATGCGGGAACAGTCATGCAAAATTTGGCTGCGCTGCCGCGCGCTGTTCGTCCGCTATCCGCGAAAAACCTGAGAGGGGTGGTTGAAGACTCCCCCCCCCGAGACGGGACGGGCTAACAGCGCAGGTGCAGTCAGAATATGACCACCCTTAGTGTCGGCGTTGGCATGCGATGCGAAGACGAGTGCGTAGTAGGATAGGCGTCCAGAAGGCATTTATTTGGGCTGTACACACATCGTCCAGGATCCCATTCTCTGCTCAGAACATGTGCTTACTACATTTGATGAGATATGATGACGAAAACGGGTTTATTGTATTGGGTGGTACTCCAGCCTAGACTCTAACTCCAATACATTTTGCTCTTGCTACTCCTCTGCAAAGTGCTGGCCAAGTGAGGAGCTGTCGGTGAGGAGTGCGGGGGGGGGGGGGGGCAGCTGCCTGATCTGTGCTCGTGTTAATCAACCCAACACACAAATTGTGCTGGTTGTGGAAGTTCCGAAGGCATCCCACGGGTCTGTTTCAATGCAGTCTGCTGCTGGGTGGATCTGCTGCAATGCTATCAGTTTGAAGAACAACTGGTTGACATGTTGCCCCGGAAATGTACCTTGGCAGGTCACCGCCCTCCGATGGTCTGTTGGACCCCATCGCTGACCGTAACTTGACAGGTCACCGGTCTCCAATGGTCTACTGGACGCCATCGCTGACTGTACCCCATGGAAGGTCACCGTTCTCCAATGGTCTGCTGGACACCATCACTGACTGTACCCCATTGAAGGTCACCGTCCTCTAATGGTCTACTGGACGCCATCGCTGACTGTACCCCATGGAAGGTCACCGTCCTCCAATGGTCTGCTGGACACAATCGCTGACTGTACCCTGACAGGTCACCGTTCTCCAATGGTCTACTGGACGCCATCGCTGACTGTACCCCCTCTAATGGTCTGCCGCCTGGCTGCCATCGGGGTCGTGAGCCAAGACGTCGCGGGCAACTTTCCTCCGCCGGGCCGCCGGCTTGTACGGCGCCGAGCCGTAGCGGCGGCTACGGCTTGGCGCTCGGCTCGGCTCGGCTCGGCTCGGCTCGGCTCGGCTCGGCAATCAGCTGTTGCGTGTTATCAGCTGTTGTCGCGCTGCCAACCGGTCGCCAACGGAGCTGGGCCTTTGCCAGTTCCGCGGGAATTTCCCAGGCGGGCGGCAGTGTTGCCAGCTGGGTGGGGTATTTCCAGTGGAGTCGGCAACAGTTGGGTGGAGACCGACGTTCGGCAGCTGAGAGGGAGGAGGCTGGACAGGACGCCTTTGAGTTCACGAGCTGAAAGGCGACGTATGGGACGGGCGGTCCAGCAGAGCGGACACCCGGCGACTTTTCTCGGATGCAAGTTTAATGGGAAGCTTACCGTGCCTCATGATCCTAAAAAGCTTCTTGATTTTCTCCCATTGAAAAATGAAACCCGATATTGCGCCTGACTTCTAAACTTCGACTCATCGATTGCTGAGGCGCCGTGTGCCAAGTGGCCCACCACAAGCGGACAATACAAACTTTTTTTTAAAAGCACAATTAAACAACCTTTAGCGCATTAAAAAGCATGTTACTTGTATATTTCAACGCTCATAGTTCACCTTGGAACAAAACACATGCACGGGCAACGCTTGCGCACGTATAGACATTGACATTCACGATGGTGATCACTACCCCATTAAATTGGCACCTACTTTTCCACAGCGGCCGGTACCACAGAGTTGCCACCGTGCCGGTCAGCCGCCACAGAATCTGTTCGTCGCCTTCAAAAATTGACTTGCTCGCGTCGAAGATGACACCAGCTGATGCTGAAGGAGACTCCTCGAGGGGGAGACTCACTGACTTCCTCCGGCGGGCCGCCGCCCGATGGTGGTTGATGACCGGATGCGCTTGCGGAAGCTGCAGCCGCCCTCAGCGTGTCTCGAGCGGGGCGACCTCGCCCCTCCATATTCCTCTTTCCTTGCCCTTTGAGACATGAGGGCGCCCCTTCAGTATGCTCGAGTGTATCCATCCACCGAGGAGCGATTTTTTTTCGCCAACCGTACCCTTCAAAGAAGATGTACACCCCGCCCGAACATCGCCCTCCCGTGGACACTCCTGGATCCGCCCCTGCCACAGCACGGCCCGCACGCGCGGCCTCCCACACGTCCTCCACATCTGAGGATGCCGCGGGACGAGGCATTACGTGGCCATTGCGTCACGCGGCCGAAGTGTGACGTCATCACGTGCCGGGAGGGCATGCTTCGCCGCCGCTGCTGACGCTCAAACACGCGCTTGTCCGAGGTAAATGTGGCTAGGTCAGGGTGGTTGTGGCGCTGACGTCTGGTCGGACGCCATTCCCACCAGAAATTTGGCTGTGATTTTGTCTTAGCTCTTAAAATTCGCATTGTTTGCAGCATCTTCAACAAGAGAAACGGATGAGATTTTGCGCTCGTGGCAGCCATCATCTTTTCCAGAGCGAAACCCTTTTCGAACATCGTAAACATCAACGTCAACGTCAACGTCAACGTCACGTGTAACCATGATTTTTTCACAGTGTAGGCATTATCCGATGTTTACTTTGCATATCCTGTATAAACAAAATTTTTAACCGGTGTAGGCATTATCCGTACAAAGTATTACCACCCGGTGTAGGCATTATCCGGTACAAGCATTACCACCCGGTGTAGGCATTACCCTGTGTAACCGCTACATGGTGTAGGCATTACCCGGTGTAGATAATGTCCAGTGTAGATAATTTCCAGTGTAAGCATTACTCGGTGTAGGCATTACCGGGTGTAGGCATTACCCGATGTAGGCATTACCCGGGCAATACCCGGTGTAGGCCTTACCCGGTGTAGGCCTCACCCGGGTAATACCCGGTGTAGGCATTACCCGGGCAATACCCGGTGTAGACATTACCTAGGTAATACCCGGTGTAGACACTACCCAGTATCTATTGTGACCTCTTACCGTTCCCAAGCAGAGTCTGCTTGGAACTATAGACATGTGTTCGATGGGACTCGCAACTGACACACCTGTGATGGGTCTCAAAATTGACACACCTGTGATGGGTCTCACAACTGACACACCTGTGATGGGTCTCGTAATTGACACACCTGTGATGGGTCTCACAACTGACACACCTGTGATGGGTCTCACAACAGACACACCTGTGATGGGTCTCATAACCGACACACCTGTGATGGGTCTCATAACCGACACACCTGTGATGGGTCTCATAACTGACACACCTGTGATGGGTCTCACAACTGACACACCTGTGATGGGTCTCATAACTGACACACCTGTGATGGGTCTCACAACTGACACACCTATGATGGGTCTCACAACTGACACACCTCTGATGGGTCTCACAACTGACACACCTGTGATGGGTCTCATAACTGACACACCTGTGATGGGTCTCACAACTGACACACCTGTGATGGGTCTCACAACTGACACACCTGTGATGGGTCTCACAACTGACACACCTGTGATGGGTCTCATAACTGACACACCTGTGATGGGTCTTGCAACTGACACACCTGTGATGGGTCTCACAATTGACACTTGTGATGGGTCTCACAACTGACCCACCTGTGATGGGTCTCACAACTGACACACCTGTGATGGGTTTCATAACTGACACACCTGTGATGGGTCTCACAACTGACACACCTGTGATGGGTCTCACAACTGACACACCTGTGATGGGTCTCACAATTGACACACCTGTAATGGGTTTCACAAGTGACACACCTGTGATGGGTCTCAAAATTGACACACCTCTGATGGGTCTCGAAATTGACACACCTGTGATGGGTCTCACAATTGACACTTGTGATGGGTCTCACAACTGACACACCTGTGATGGGTCTCACAACTGACCCACCTGTGATGGGTCTTACAACTGACACACCTGTGATGGGTCTCACAACTGACACACCTGTGATGAGTCTCACAATTGACACACATGTGATGGGTCTCACAACTGACACACCTGTGATGGGTCTCACAACTGACACACCTGTGATGGGTCTCACAACTGACACACCTGTGATGGGTCTCACAACTGACACACCTGTGATGGGTCTCACAACTGACACACCTGTGATGGGTCTCACAACTGACACACCTGTGATGGGTCTCACAACTGACACACCTGTGATGGGTCTCACAACTGACACACCTGTGATGGGTCTCACAACTGACACACCTGTGATGGGTCTCACAACTGACACACCTGTGATGGGTCTCACAACTGACACACCTGTGATGGGTCTCACAATTGACACACCTGTGATGGGTTTCACAAGTGACACACCTGTGATGGGTCTCAAAATTGACACACCTGTGATGGGTCTCGAAATTGACACACCTGTGATGGGTCTCACAATTGACACTTGTGATGGGTCTCACAACTGACACACCTGTGATGGGTCTCACAACTGACCCACCTGTGATGGGTCTCACAACTGACACACCTGTGATGGGTCTCACAACTGACACACCTGTGATGGGTCTCACAATTGACACACCTGTGATGGGTCTCACAACTGACACACATGACACACCTGTGATGGGTCTCACAACTGACACACCTGTGATGGGTCTCACAACTGACACACCTGTGATGGGTCTCACAACTGACACACCTGTGATGGGTCTCACAACTGACACACCTGTGATGGGTCTCACAACTGACACACCTGTGATGGGTCTCACAATTGACACACCTGTGATGGGTCTCACAACTGACACACCTATGGGTCTCACAACTGACACACCTGTGATGGGTCTCATAACTGACACACCTGTGATGGGTCTCACAACTGACACACCTTTGATGGGTCTCACAACTGACACACCTGTGATGGAACTCCAGATTGACACACTTGTGGTGGGTCTCACGATTGACAGCTGATTTTTTTCCAGTTAGCAAACCGATAACCCAAAGCAAAAAGGTCGGGTCGATTTTCACCAAAATTGAACAAATGTCAAATCACTCGTAGCTTGGTCAAAACAGTCGTAGCTTGGTCTGTTGTAATCTTCACAGCGTACATATTGACACATAAGCTACGACAGATATGACGTCACGACGATGACATCATAAATATACATCATGAGATTGAGATTACACTATTCCGAAGTGCATTATAGTAGAAATGGGCCTTGGTCTGAGCTGCAGACTTACAATAGCCATGAAACACTCGCAACCCCTGAGGCCAAAAAGATGGCAAGGCAAATTTGATCTGCCATCACCAATGCCATTGCAGAGGCCAGTGACCTGTGCGGTCGTGCCATTCCAGTTGTCGACAGTTGCAAACACAGTGACCATTACACATCTGGAGCTGCCATTACACATTTGGGGTGACCATTACACATTTGGGGTTACGATTACACATTTGGGGTTACTATTACACATTTTGCGTGACCATTACACATTTGGGGTGACCATTACACATTTGCGCGAAAGGCCAAGACTTCGGTGGAATACAACCGGAGATGGTGTCTGTTATGACACCACAGCAACGTGATCTCAGGTGAGCTGCGAAAAAGACCAGGATGTCACAAGTTGTGGCCGGTTGGCATTTTCGGGAAAGAGTGTTTTCAGTTGGCTACGTGAAAACCAAGTGGAAATTGCTGAGAGGTTTTGAAGGTATAACAGTAGCCTTAGGATGAGGACGAGTAGCCTAGGAGGTAAGTCGCTCGTCTCACAATCGAAAGGTTGTGGGTTCGAATCTAACCTGTCGCTCTTCACCCGCGATCAATCGGCATGAGAGATTGGCGGCGCTACATGACTCAACGGTCGATGTGTCGTAAAACCAATAACCAACCAACCTGAAGGTATAACAAAATATGTAACGCGCCAGCTGCCGATAGTGAGCGCCGTTCCATGGGCGCCTCGCCCGAGACAGACCGCGAGCCATGTGTAGTGGCGCGAGCACGACCTCGGCCCATTTACCCGCCAACGACTTTGTTTTTCGGGCGCGTGTTTCCGGCCAGAATTCCCGCCGCCGGCACCAGCCAACTGAAGTTAAAGATGCGTTATATTTGCACTTTGATGGAAATACCGGGATTCAGAGCAGACCGTGATCCGATACCGGGATTCAGAGCATGCTAGGTCTCGTCAAACGCACGTCATCAGCACAATCAAAGCCGTGATGATTGGATTGGACTGGATTGTGGCTTCACGACTCACGATTAGCTGAGCCGATTAGCTAGCTTAGACGCACGTTTAACTAGCTAAGCAGCACGATTAGCTGAGGCCATATGGCGTCGCCTGCCTCTCACCCTGGCAGGAAAGGCGGGCATCGCGGGGAATCGAACCCCGTACCTCTGGCTTGCCGGACGCTCAGCTTAACCACTGAGCTACCGACGCCTAGAGCTGTGATGAAAAAGCTGTCATGTTCATCAGCCACGATAGTTGTCATCGCATCTCAGGAGGATAATGTCGCATAAATCTGGTGTACTGTGCGATGCAACTTGTTCCCGAGATCTCTTCTGCTACAATGAATTGTGAATTATAGTTTCGACCCACAATCACAAAACTCGTCAACTGCCAACAAAAGGCTCCCAAGCTCGACGCTGCTCAGTTGACATCAAGTACGTTGGATTATGCTACTAACTTCCTTATGCTAACCTAACGTACTTTTGATGTAAAGTCAGCACCCCCTGTATATTGAGGGTCTTGTCTCCGAAGTCCAAACCCCAGGAGCTAGAGCCATTCTTCGTTGTATAAACAATAGTATAACAGTAGCTCCATCTCCCATTCCCGCACATGGTGCGAACATATTTATTTCCAAAACTTTGCTGCCTTCGGCTACGGTTAGAACGACTTTTTAATCACGCATGCTATGTAGTTAATAATAATGTTCATGCCATTCAATTATCTGGTAAAATGTGTTCTTACCTTCGGCATTTCACGTTGGTTTGCTCTTTATGATAGTACAGTTGGTTGGTTATTGGTTTCACGACACATTGACCGTTGAGTCATGTAGCGTCGCCAATCTCTCACGCCGATTGGTCGCTGGCGAAGAGTAGCGACAGATGAGAATCGAACCCACAACCTTTCGATTGTGAGATGAGCAACTTACCCCTAGACTACTCGTCCCCTTATGATAGTACAGTATCGCCTACAGTAGAATCCAGCCTGGCGTGTTCTGGTGGTCGGAGATATGCGTCAAGGCAGTCCAGTATAGTCTTGTGGTAGGAGGTAAGAGTCAGGACAGTTCAGTATAGTTTGTTGGTCGGAGGTATGCGTCAGGACAGTCCAGTATAGTCTGGTGGTAGGAGGTAAGAGTCAGGCCAGTCCAGTATAGTCTGGTGGTAGGAGGTAAGAGTCAGGACAGTCCAGTATAGTCTGGTGGTCGGAGGTAAGAGTCAGGGCAGTCCAGTATAGTCTGGTGGTCGGAGGTAAGAGTCAGGACAGTCCAGTATAGTCTGGTGGTCGGAGGTAAGAGTCAGGGCAGTCCAGTATAGTCTGGTGGTCGGAGGTAAGAGTCAGGGCAGTCCAGTATAGTCTGGTGGTAGGAGGTAAGAGTCAGGACAGTCCAGTATACTCTAGTGGTCGGAGGAAGAGCTGCCCAGTATAGTCTGGTGGTAGGAGGTAAGAGTCAGGACAGTCCAGTATAGTCTGGTGGTAGGAGGTAAGAGTCAGGACAGTCCAGTATAGTCTGGTGGTCGGAGGTAAGAGTCAGGACAGTCCAGTATACTCTAGTGGTCGGAGGAAGAGCTGCCCAGTATAGTCTGGTGGTAGGAGGTAAGAGTCAGGACAGTCCAGTATACTCTAGTGGTCGGAGGAAGAGCTGCCCAGTATAGTCTGGTGGTAGGAGGTAAGAGTCAGGACAGTCCAGTATAGTCTGGTGGTGAGGTAGAGTCAGCAGTCCAGATATCTGTGGTGGAGAGAGCTCAATGTCTGGTGGTAGGAGGTAAGAGTCAGGGCAGTCCAGTATAGTCTGGTGGTAGGAGGTAAGAGTCAGGACAGTCCAGTATAGTCTGGTGGTAGGAGGTAAGAGTCAGGACAGTCCAGTATCTCTAGTGGTCGGAGGAAGAGCCAGCCCAGTATAGCCCTGGTGGGCGAAGGTCAGGCCCAGTACAGCCTTGGGCGAAGGTCAGGCCCGGACCAGTGCAGCACGGTCTGGAGGACCGATGGCCGGGACCAGGGTCAGCACATTCCCCGCACGCTCTGGATGATCGCCGACTGAGGTCGCAGTCAGGGCGGTGTCAGGGCGAGGACAGGGGCGGAGTCAGGGGCCGAACGTCGGCCGGCCGACGCCGCTATATAGCCGCGCCCCCCACGGACCACTCATTGGGCACGTGGACTCTGTGAGAGGCGGCCGGCACCGCACCTGCCCGCTGCTGCTGAGCCATGAGGTCCGACCGTCTGGTGAGTGGAGAGGGGTGTGGCGGACAGCCAGGTGTGGTGGTCAGCCTGGTGTGTGGAGAGAGGTGTGGTGGTCAGCCTGGTGTGGGGTGGTGGTGGTCAGCCTGGTGTGTGGAGAGAGGTGTGGTGGTCAGCCTGGTGTGTGGAGAGGTGTGGTGGTCAGCCTGGTGTGTGGAGAGAGGTGTGGTGGTCAGCCTGGTGAGTGGAGAGAGGTGTGGTGGTCAGCCTGGTGTGTGGGAGTTAGGGTGTGGTGGTCAGCCTGGTGAGTGGAGAGAGGTGTGGTGGTCAGCCTGGTGTGTGGAGAGGTGTGGTGGTCAGCCTGGTGTGGGGGGTTGGTGTAGCCTGGTGAGTGGTGTGGTGGTCAGCCTGGTGTGTGGAGAGAGGTTGGTGTGGTGGACAGCCTGGTGAGTGGAGAGAGGTGTGGTGGTCAGCCTGGGAGGTTGGTGGTTGTGTGGAGAGAGGTGTGGTGGTCAGCCTGGTGTGTGGAGAGAGGTGTGGTGGTCAGCCTGGTGAGTGGAGAGAGGTGTGGTGGTCAGCCTGGTGTGTGGAGAGAGGTGTGGTGGTCAGCCTGGTGTGTGGAGAGAGGTGTGGTGGTCAGCCTGGTGTGTGGAGAGAGGTGTGGTGGTCAGCCTGGTGTGTGGAGAGAGGTGTGGCGGTCAGCCTGGTGAGTGGAGAGAGGTGTGGTGGTCAGCCTGGTGTTTGTGAGAGGTGTGGTGGTCAGCCTGGTGTTAGAGGTGTGGTGGTCAGCCTGGTGTGTGGAGAGAGGTGTGGTGGTCAGCCTGGTGAGTGGAGAGAGGTGTGGTGGTCAGCCTGGTGTGTGGAGAGAGGTGTGGTGGTCAGCCTGGTGAGTGGAGAGGTGTGTGTAGGTGTGGTGGTCAGCCTGGTGTGTGGAGAGAGGTGTGGTGGTCAGCCTGGTGTGTGGAGAGAGGTGTGGTGGTCAGCCTGGTGGTGGAGAGGTGTGGTGGTCAGCCTGGTGTGTGGAGAGAGGTGTGGTGGTCAGCCTGGTGTGTGGAGAGGTGTGGTGCAGGTGTGGTGGTCAGCCTGGTGTGTGGAGAGGTGTGGTGGTCAGCCTGGTGAGTGGAGAGAGGTGTGGTGGTCAGCCTGGTGTGTGGAGAGAGGTGTGGTGGTCAGCCTGGTGTGTGGAGAGAGGTGTGGTGGTCAGCCTGGTGATGATGTGGAGAGGTGTGGTGGTCAGCCTGGTGAGTGGAGAGAGGTGTGGTGGTCAGCCTGGTGAGTGGAGAGGTGTGGTGGTCAGCCTGGTGTTAGGGTGGTGGTCAGCCTGGTGTGTGGAGAGAGGTGTGGTGGTCAGCCTGGTGTGTGGAGAGAGGTGTGGTGGTCAGCCTGGTGTGTGGAGAGAGGTGTGGTGGTCAGCCTGGTGGTGGGAGAGGTGTGGGGGCCTGGTGAGTGGAGAGGTGGTGGTCAGCCTGGTGTGTGGAGAGAGGTGTGGTGGTCAGCCTGGTGAGTGGAGAGGTGTGGTGGTCAGCCTGGTGAGTGGAGAGAGGTGTGGTGGTCAGCCTGGTGTGTGGAGAGAGGTGTGGTGGTCAGCCTGGTGTGTGGAGAGAGGTGTGGTGGTCAGCCTGGTGTGTGGAGAGAGGTGTGGTGGTCAGCCTGGTGAGTGGAGAGAGGTGTGGTGGTCAGCCTGGTGTGTGGAGAGAGGTGTGGTGGTCAGCCTGGTGTGTGGAGAGAGGTGTGGTGGTCAGCCTGGTGAGTGGAGAGAGGTGTGGTGGTCAGCCTGGTGTGTGGAGAGAGGTGTGGTGGTCAGCCTGGTGTGTGGAGAGGGTGGTCAGCCTGGTGTGTGGAGAGAGGTGTGGTGGTCAGCCTGGTGTTATGGAGAGGTGTGGTGGTCAGCCTGTGTGTGGGAGGGTGTGGTGGTCGCCTGGTGTGGGAGGTGTGGTGGTCAGCCTGGTGAGTGGAGAGAGGTGTGGTGGTCAGCCTGGTGAGTGGAGAGAGGTGTGGTGGTCAGCCTGGTGTGGGAGAGGTGTGGTGGTCAGCCTGGTGTGTGGAGAGGTGTGGTGGTCAGCCTGGTGTGTGGAGAGAGGTGTGGTGGTCAGCCTGGTGTGTGGGAGAGGTGTGGTGGTCAGCCTGGTGTGTGGAGAGAGGTGTGGTGGTCAGCCTGGTGAGTGGAGAGAGGTGTGGTGGTCAGCCTGGTGTGTGGAGAGAGGTGTGGTGGTCAGCCTGGTGTGTGGAGAGAGGTGTGGTGGTCAGCCTGTGTGTGTGGAGAGAGGTGTGGTGGTCAGCCTGGTGAGTGGAGAGAGGTGTGGTTAGTGGAGAGGTGTGGTGGTCAGCCTGGTGAGTGTGGGAGAGGTGTGGTGGTCAGCCTGGTGGTGAGTGAGGAGGTGTGGTGGTCAGCCTGGTGTGGTGGAGGTGTGGTGGTCAGCCTGGTGAGTGGAGAGAGGTGTGGTGGTCAGCCTGGTGAGTGGAGAGAGGTGTGGTGGTCAGCCTGGTGAGTGGAGAGAGGTGTGGTGGTCAGCCTGGTGTGTGGAGAGAGGTGTGTGTTGAGAGGGTGTGGTGGTCAGCCTGGTGAGTGGAGAGAGGTGTGGTGGTCAGCCTGGTGAGTGGAGAGAGGTGTGGTGGTCAGCCTGGTGTGTGGAGAGAGGTGTGGTGGTCAGCCTGGTGTGTGGAGAGAGGTGTGGTGGTCAGCCTGGTGTGTGGAGAGAGGTGTGGTGGTCAGCCTGGTGTGTGGAGAGAGGTGTGGTGGTCAGCCTGGTGTGTGGAGAGAGGTGTGGTGGTCAGCCTGGTGAGTGGAGAGAGGTGTGGTGGTCAGCCTGGTGTGTGGAGAGAGGTGTGGTGGTCAGCCTGGTGTGTGGAGAGAGGTGTGGTGGTCAGCCTGGTGTGTGGAGAGAGGTGTGGTGGTCAGCCTGGTGTGTGGAGAGAGGTGTGGTGGTCAGCCTGTTGGTGGTGGTCAGCCTGGTGTGTGGAGAGAGGTGTGGTGGTCAGCCTGGTGTGTGGAGAGAGGTGTGGGGCAGCCTGGTGTTGTGGGAGAGGTGTGGTGGTCAGCCTGGTGTGTGGAGAGAGGTGTGGTGGACAGCCTGGTGAGTGGAGAGAGGTGTGGCGGTCAGCCTGATGTGTGGAGAGAGGTGTGGTGGACAGCCTGCGGTGCACGATGTGATGTGATGTATTGCGAGATGTAGTGTATTGTGAGATGTAGTGCATCGTGAGATGTGTTGTGTTGTAAGATGTGGTGCATTGTGAGATGTGGTGCATTGTGAGATGTAGTGCGTTGTGAGGTGTGGTGTATTGTGAGATGTAGTGCATTGTGAGATGTGGTGTATTGTGAGATGTAGTGCATTGTGAGTTGTGGTGTATTGTGAGATGTAGTGTATTGTGAGATGTGGTGTATTGTGAGATGTGGTGTATTGTGAGATGTGGGGTATTGTGAGATGTAGTGTATTGTGAGATGTGGTGTATTGTGATATGTGGGGTATTGTGATATGTGGTGTATTGTGAAGATGTGGGTGTATTGTGAGATGTGGAGTATTGTGATATGTGGGGTATTGTGAGATGTGGTGTATTGTGATATGTGGGGTATTGTGAGATGTGGTGTATTGTGATATGTGGGGTATTGTGATATGTGGTGTATTGTGAGATGTGGGGTATTGTGAGATGTAGTGTATTGTCAGATATGTTGTGTTGTTAGATGTGGTGTATTGTCAGATGTGGTGTATTGCGGTATGTGGTGTATTGTGAGATGTGGTGCATTGTGAGATGTAGTGCATTGTGAGGTGTGGTGTATTGTGAGATGTGGTGTATTGTGAGATGTGGTGTATTGTGAGATGTAGTGTATTGTCAGATGTGGTGTATTTTGAGATGTGGTAGTCAGCCCTCGCCGGCCCGGACGCCACGATTGAACAGAGCTGCGTCTTGCACTGCAGATGTTGTCACAGGAGATGACTGCCTCTAATGTTCAGGTGTTTAGCCGTACAACTGAAGTGAAGTGGAGCTGACATAGTGACGTTTCCACGCGAGATCCTCCCATCCTGACCAGCTCGACATATTCCATTCCATTCATCATATTCGATTGATGTTGCATTGCATTGCATTATATTATATGGATATTGCATTACATTCTATTGTATTACACTGTCGTTATATTACACTCCATTATACTACCTTGGCATTGCATTATATTACCTTTTATTCAATATATATTACATTGCATTCAGATACATATACGTGATGTTGCATTCCAATCTATTACATTCTATTCAATCACATTACATTCCATTCGGGGACGAGTAGCTTAGCGGTAAGTTGCTTGTCTCACAATCGAAAGGTAATGGGTTCGAGTCTCACCTGTCGCTACTCTTCGCCCACGACCAATCGGCGTGAGAGATTGGCGACGCTTCATGACTCAACGGTCGATGTGTCGTAAGACCGATAACCAACCAATACATTCCATTCAATCACATTACATTACATTCAGTCGCATTGGATTGTTCCACATTGCATTGCATTGTACTCCACTTTTCGGTCAGTCGCCATTGGGGGAGCATGCCTTCAGACAGTTATTTAGGGCAGTTAGGCGCATGTAGTGCGGTGGTTATATCGTGCCTATCGTGCCACGTCATGCCATGCCGTGCCATGCCATGCCATGTCGTGCCATGTCATGCCATGTCGTACCATGTCATGCCATGTCCTGTGCCTTACTAATCGTTCCGAGCACACTGAATGCCGAGGGGAATGCCGAGGGGAATGCACTGAATGCCGAGATACAGTGTAGTCATTTCATTGAAATGTGCCATGTTGTTTGCGAGAAGTCATCAAAAGCTATTCAGTCCCAATGCGCAATATTGAACACCTGCATTTTTGTTCATGGTTTAGGTGACTCAGGTAATCAAAGTAGTTGACGATTTTGTTTCTTTTAGGTGGAAATAAATGCAAAATAGCCTCAGAATATCGAATCTGTATACACAATACGTCTCATTCATAACACAACACAGCAATAAGCAGCTCAGAGCATAACACTGCCGCTACGACGAGTAGCATGCACTACTAAACATCAGAAGCGGTGCATTATACATCTGACCTCAGGGATGCTTAATACATACATACACACACACACACACACACACACACACACACACACACACACACACACACACACACACACACACACACACACACACACACACACACACACACACACACACACCCACACACACACACAAACACACACACACACACTCACATACAATATATATATATATATATATATATATATATATATATATATATATATATATATATATATATATATATATATATGAGCATTCCATTGCCACTTATACTGATATATTGAAAATATTGTATTATTGTGGAGCTCATCGGCCGATAGTGCGGCCGCCAGCGCCGAAGTTGCCGGCACGTTTTCACATGTTGAGACGTTGGCCGATGTGCCCTGACGTGATTTCGGCCCAAATTGACGTTGTCGCCGACAGATCCTCTCGGCATTGTTTGAGTCCAACAGTACGCTCATGGAAGCTGACTTGAAATAATGCACCTACAGCCGCCAACGCCCCCCACACAACTTTGGCTTGGCAGAAGCGATATTGCTTGGCATTGCTCGAGGCTGGGGGTTCCTGTTTTTGCCGTGATGGCGATCGACGTCGGTACGGTTCCTCTGGGCGGAAAATGTCCACGCTTGGCGGAAACGGAGCCAGGCCAAAACCTCAATGATGCCTGAAAGCTTCACGTTAAAATGTCGATTGGAAGTTTGAAGTGAGAGGTGGGCAAGTCCAGAATCGCATCAGAGAAGGACGTAATTTTTTGCCGGTTTGTTTCGGACCATTGGAATTTCATTCACTGGTGTAGAACATCTGAATTACATTTGAAATAAATCAAATGTGACGATAGGGCACGACTTGGAATTCCGAATCCTGGAATTTAGTGGAAAAATGACGGTCTGTTAGAATTTCATCGAAGCAAATAAATACTACAGTAATTTAATAAATATATATGACATCAATATGCAGCACTATCGATTTTCGTTTCATTAAAAACATTGCAAACTGTCAGCATATTCCACAGAAACCGCATGCCGTATTTTTATTACAAAAATGTAAAATGACCCATTGCTTTCATTTTAATTCGAGGAAGAAATGACAGGGCCCAGCTGCTAGATAATAAAGCGAGCTGCACGTCGTAAGAGAGCTTGTTTTATTCCCGTTCAAATTTGACAATTGGAAATTACTTGCACTTCCTGCAGAAAGTAGAAGATGGAATTAACCATAGCAAGCTCACTCTGGTGGAGTTCCTTAAGAAACCCACCACCAGGGCGGCGCCACCAGTATCATGCCCGCTCACGACGCCTAGAGAACCGAATAAAAGCATGGAGCAAGGCTATCATGTCACAGCATGTCTTGCGCACAGCTAACAGCTCCAACCTGTGGTGGTGGTTATTGGTTTTACGACACGTCGACCGTTGGGTCATGCAGCGTCGCCAATCTCTCACGCCGATTGGTTGCGGGCGAAGAGTAGCGACAGGTGAGACTCGAACCCACAACCTTTCGGTTGCGAGACGGGCAACTTACCCATAGACTGCCTGTCCCCCAGCTCCCACCTGTGATAGGTGCCAACGACACGGCCAGGAAATATCTGATCACTTTCATTGGGTGCAGCAGAAGCCATAACTAACTGAGCCACGCAATGACTTTCATCTCATTTGTCACGACAGACACATTAGTATCTCTGCTACTTGTTAGCATAGTCGGCAGTCGCTGAACTTTCAGTCCGCAGGTTGGGAAGCTGGGTGTGTTTTGTGCACATGCAGCGCCGCTTTAGCTATGCTGCATTCACCATTTTATTGAGTTAACTATCCTATGTAGCATTAGCGACTGCAAGTAATTCGAAGCACAGGGCGCGTACAGAAAGCTGCCGTTACTAAATTACCGTGCCCACCACATCTGTCTACAGATGTGGTGGGTGTGTCTGTGTTTACAGATGTGGTGGGTGTGTCTGTGTTTACAGATGTGGTGGGTGTGTCTGTGTTGACAGATGTGGTGGGTGTGTCTGTGTTTACGGCTGGGCTCTGTCTACAGATGTGGTGGGTGTGTCTGTGTTTACAGATGTGGTGGGTGCGTCTGTGTTGACAGCTGGGCTCTGTCTGCAGATGTAGTGGGTGTGTCTGTGTTTACAGATGTGGTGGGTGTGTCTGTGTTTACAGATGTGGTGGGTGTGTCTGTGTTTACAGATGTGGTGGGTGTGTCTGTGTTGACAGCTGGGCTCTGTCTACAGATGTGGTGGGTGTGTCTGTGTTTACAGATGTGGTGGGTGTGTCTGTGTTTACAGATGTGGTGGGTGTGTCGTGTGTCTGTTTACAGGTGGGTTTCTGTGTCTACAGATGTGGTGGGTGTGTCTGTGTTGACAGCTGGGCTCTGTCTACAGATGTGGTGGGTGTGTCTGGTGTTTACAGATGTGGTGGGTGTGTCTGTGTTTACAGATGTGGTAGGTGTGTCTGTGTTTACAGATGTGGTGGGTGTGTCTGTGTTGACAGCTGGGCTCTGTCTACAGATGTGGTGGGTGTGTCTCTGTCTACAGATGTGGTGGGTGTGTCTGTGTTTACAGCTGGGCTCTGTCTGCAGATGTGGTGGTGTGTGTCTGTGTTTACAGATGTGGTGGTGTGTGTCTGTGTTTACAGATGTGGTGGGTGTGTCTTGTTGACAGCTGGGCTCTGTCTACAGATGTGGTGGGTGTGTCGGTGTTTACAGATGTGGTGGGTGTGTCTGTGTTTACAGATGTGGTGGGTGTGTCTGTGTTTACAGATGTGGTGGGTGTGTCTGTGTTTACAGATGTGGTGGGTGTGTCTGTGTTGACAGCTGGGCTCTGTCTACAGATGTGGTGGGTGTGTCTGTGTTGACAGCTGGTCTCTGTCTGCAGATGTGGTGGGTGTGTTTGGGTGCCGTCGCCTCGCTGACAGCTGGACAGTATTTCCACGGTGAGTCGTCTCCGCCTACCGCTGACGAAGCCTCCATGGCATGTACAGCCATAAAGCCATGGTATGTAGTCATGAAGCCATGGTATGTACAGCCATAAAGCCATGGTATGTAGTCATGAAGCCATGGTATGTACAGCCATAAAGCCATGGTATGTACAGCCATAAAGCCATGGTATGTACAGCCATAAAGCCATGGTATGTACAGCCATAAAGCCATGGTATGTACAGCCATAAAGCCATGGTATGTACAGCCATAAAGCCATGGTATGTAGTCATGAAGCCATGGTATGTAGTCATGAAGCCATGGTATGTACAGCCATAAAGCCATGGTATGTACAGCCATAAAGTCATGGTATGTACAGCCATAAAGTCATGGTATGTACAGCCATAAAGCCATGGTATGTACAGCCATAAAGCCATGGTATGTACAGCCATAAAGTCATGGCATGTACAGTTATAAAGTCATGTTATGTACAATCATTTCTTGTGGCACCTCTGCCTTTGCTTCACCCGCTACTGTCGAGGTATCATCCTCGTCGCGCCATTCCTTGTGACGCGTGGTTTGAATGAAACCTGAGTATGTCCTGAACATCTGGTGCCTCCTGGATCCGCCACTGGGAAAGTCTCCTGGATTCGTCACTGTTTGTGCTGCAGTATTGCCGTTTGTCGCGAGTTTACCCCACACTCCCAACTTTCCGATGGGAACGCCAATGATACCGACTCAAGAAAATACGTCAAATATCCATTATTGCCGTCCCGGATCCATCCCTGAAATACCTGCGTTTAAACTGAGGCGTTCTTTATTGATCTATAAATGTGGTGTTCCGATAATTATCTGTTATATTTCCTTGGCACTGCAACAGTTGTCTGCAATTGTCAATTTTTGCAGTTGTTCCAATCGTCAAACAGTTGACCGCCTCAAAAGCTCGTGGGGAATTGGGCGAGTTTTCCGACTAATCATAGCCAGCGAATCATACGAAAGTTATAAACGGGCACATGCCACCACATACCACTTAAACGGACACATACCACTTAAACGGACACATACCACATAAACGGACACATACCACATAAACGGACACATACCACTATAAACGGACACATACCACTTAAACGGACACATACCACATAAACGGACACATACCATGTAAACGGACACATACCACATAAACGGACACATACCACCTAAACGGACACATACCACATAAACGGACACATACCACCTAAACGGACACATACCACTTAAACGGACACATACCACATAAACGGACACATACCATGTAAACGGACACATACCACATAAACGGACACATACCACCTAAACGGACACATACCACTTAAACGGACACATACCACATAAACGGACACATACCACCTAAACGGACACATACCACTTAAACGGACACCTACCACATAAACGGACACATACCATATAAACGGACACATACCACATAAACAGACACATACCACCTAAACGGACACATACCACATAAACGGACACATACCACCTAAACGGACACATACCACTTAAACGGACACATACCACATAAACGGACACATACCACATAAACGGACACATACCACATAAACGGACACATACCACAAAAACGGACACATACCACATAAACGGACACATACCATATAAACGAACACATACCATGTAAACGGACACATACCACATAAACGGACACATACCACAAAAACTGACACATACCACATAAACGGACACATACCACATAAACGGACACATACCACCTAAACGGACACATACCACATAAACGGACACATACCACCTAAACGGACACATACCACTTAAACGGACACATACCACATAAACGGACACATACCATGTAAACGGACACATACCACTTAAACGGACACGTACCATATAAACGGACACATACCACATAAACGGACACATACCACATAAACGGACACATACCACAAAACGGACACATACCACATAAACGGACACATACCATATAAACCAACACATACCATGTAAACGGACACATCCCACATAAACGGACACATACCATGTAAACGGACACATACCACAAAAACAGACACATACCGCATAAACGGACACATACCATATAAACGAACACATACCATGTAAACAGACACATACCACATAAACGGACACATACCACATAAACGGACACATACCACATAAACGGACACATACCATGTAAACGGACACATACCACAAAAACGGACACATACCACATAAACGGACACATACCATATAAACGAACACATACCACCTAAACTGACACTTATCATATAAAGGATACATACCACCTAAACGGACACATACCACATTAACGGACACATCATATAAACGGACACATATCACCACATACCACCAAAACAGACGCATACCACCACGTGTAACATAAACGGACACATACCACCACAACTCTTTGCTGCGATGCTACAAGAACCACCCGGTCAACCTCCGCATACATTCTGCAACAATTGATGCGCATGCGGTGCGCTTTCTCCGTGCTGGAGGTGTCCATCGCTATCAGTAGCCGCACTCCTCCCCCACCCCGGTGCAGTGGGAGCGCTGTCACCATCGCGCCGACACACCCTCAGTCAGCCTTTCACGCGCCATGGCAGGTCTGGGCGAGTCCACTTCGCAAATCTGAGGCGGAGCCGCCGCGTTTGTAGAATGTGTCAGTGAAGTCAAAGTCGAAGCTATGTATTATGGTACTTCCACACGTGGTGGCCGTTCTGCACCGAGACAATCCTGCAAGAGCACATCAGCTGAAGAAATGGCGTCGGAAACATTTCAGGAGCACACAGATTACGCAGACAACTTCGAAACCTAACCAAACTTTTTGTTTTTACGACCGCATTTTTGACATGTGGACGTGTTAAACGCCACACTGCTCCTGATGTGACGCATCGACAACAGTTCGACACGTGCTGTTTTTCTTCCATAATTTCCGTGGGGAAAGAAGCCTGTAATGCGTTTCAACACCCACTCAGCCTCATGCTGCGGTAGCTTAGGTGACAATACGCGTCACCGATGAGCTATGGCAGTGTATATCGTTCTTCAGATTTGTGTCATTCATCCTTGCAGGTTGGGTTCCTTGTGTCTCTCCCTAACCCAGCCGCGTTGAAAGTTGAAGCTTTTATTGAGGGGGAGGTCAACAAAAAAAATAATCGTATATTGAGTCCCTTCAGGTTCACCGGTAACGGTTAATCATAAGGAGGGGGGGCGGAAGGAGCGGGGGGGAATAGGTCATACTAGGAGCGAGGAGCTTCTGCGGGAGTACAGGGCTCTTCTGGCCACCCTGAAGGGTACCAATAGAGTGCTTGTAACAGGAATTTTGCCTAGGGCCAGAGCCTCCCCTGAGTGGAGCTCTAGGGCACTGGCAGCTAACACCAGGGTAGGAAAGCTCTGCCAGGAGCTAGGTTTTACATTTGTAGACGAGTGGAGCAGGTTTTATGCATCGTGGGACCTCTATCAGAAGGATGGCCTGCATTTTTCTGAGAAGGGGGTCCATGTGTTAGGCAAAGTATATGAGCATGTCCTTCAGGGAAACTAGGAAATGGGGTGGGAGGGATGAAATTGCATTGCCAACTCAGGAATATTCCAATAGTGTCAGCCAAGGCAATAGAACCTCAAAGTCTGCAAATAGGGACAGCAGCAACTCAAGGGGACAGAGTTATAGTTCATCTAGTGATAAAAGAACTCCTCAATATGAAAAAGCCAAAGGTGGTTATGGAGCATTTGTTAAGTGTATGATGTTTAATGCTCAGAGTATCCGTTCCAAATTTGATGAGTTCAAGTGTTATGTTGCTGAGGAGGAACCGGATTTTGTTTGCATTACGGAGGCATGGGTCAGTGAAGGATATTTTGAGATAACTTACAGGACTATGAGATCCAGGGATACAATATGTTTTCGTGCAATAGGGGTCCAGCAATGAAAGGGGGTGGTGTAATGCTCTATGTGAATAGCTTATTCAGTTCTCAAAAAGTAGCAGGTGGGGATAAAAATGTGTCTGTGGAGTCCATTTGGCTTGATGTCACTGTGGGAAAAGGCAACAGCAATACTCTTAGGATAGGAGCTTTCTACCGATCAGGAACCCTGCCACATTCTCAGCAACTGGAGCTTGACAAGGTGATTTGTGAGGAAATCAGTAGAAACTTTAAGAGGAAGTGCCTTATTCTCGGTGACTTTAATCTAAAAGGTTATGAAAATGCTGGTGTTGGCTCCCCATCATGCAAAAATGTTCAGGAAATGCCTTGAAGAGGACCTGTTCTTACACCAGTTTGTATCGGAACCTACCAGGCATGGTTCATTCTTGACCTTGTATTCTCGGATTTAAGTGACTTGGTTCAAGACTTGACTGTAGGCGAAACTCTGGGAAAAAGTGACCATAACATAGTTAGATTCAAGGCACATGTAGGGGAAACTATCAAGGATAATTTGGTAAAGGTTCCAAATTTCAACAGAGCAGACTTTAACGGCATGAGAGCGGCTTTAAGTGCCATCAGATGGGAAGAAGAATTCTCCAATTTAAATGCCTGTGAAATGTGGGAAAAGTTCAAATCTTACTTAAAGGAAACTCAGATTAGACATGTCCCCCAAAAGCAAAGACGCAAAAGAAGGGTAGGAAAGCCAGGCATGGCTTACACCAGACGTGATAAAAGCAATTAGGGCTAAGAAAACTGCATTTAGAGTTTTTAAAGAAGCCTCAAATGTCATTAATCTAAAGGCGTATCGAAAAGCTAGAGACACTGTGAAGCAAAAACCAGAGCAGCAAAGCGAGCAAAGGAACTGGATTTAGCTAGAAACCGTAATGGGGACAGTAAAAAGTCCTTTAGT